>JAKFHT010001313.1:1520000-1545000 GCA_023783455.1 Erythrocebus patas
TCCACAGTCCTGCAGGCAGGTCCCAAGTGCCTTGACTTCCTGCAGGGAAATGCAGAGTGCCCTCCAGCCTGTGACTTCGATGCCAGGGTTCCTGCTGGCACCAGGGTGAAACTGGTTTGCAACCCGTGTCCCATGCTGGGTACTCAACGATCTTAGGGTTTGTCCGTATTGTGATGGATTAAAGCGGACCGTAAGGATTAAAGTGGACCATAAGAGCGGGGTGATTGGGAATCAGAGAGAATATAGGGGACCAGAGAGGTTACTGGGGACACAGAGAATATTAGAAATCAGAGAGGATAAAGGCCGCGCACGGTGGCTCACGCCTGTCATCCCAGCACTTTGGGAGGCCGAGGCAGGCGGATCACGAGGTCAGGAGATTGAGACCATCCTGGCCAATATAGTAAAACTCCATCTCTACTAAAAATACCAAAATTAGCCGGGCGTGGTGGCACGTGCCTGTCATCCCAGCTCTGTCATCCCAGCTGCTCAGGAGGCTGAGGCAGGAGAATCACCTGAACCCAGGAGGCGGAGGTTGCAGTGAGTCAAGATCGCGCCACTGCACTCCAGCCTGGGTAACAAGAACGAAACTCCGTCTCAAAAAGAAAAAGGAGAGACAGAGAGAAGAGAAAGACATTTTAAAACCAAACCATGCAATACCCCTGTCTCGCTTCCTCATTCTGGGCTATAAACAGTCTTTGCGGGACGCTTTTCGAGCTGCACGGGAATTAGGAGGTTGTCTGTCACGCCCCCCGGAAACAAAGGAAGGGGAGTTTCTGAAACCTCCCCCACCAGATAGCCAGCTGAGGCGCGGCTGGCTGGCTTCCTTCACCCCATACAACTCGCTTCTAAATAAACACACTTTCATCGCTGTTTCTAAGCACTCATGCAAATGACTGACGGTCCACAGTCCTGCAGGCAGGTCCCAAGTGCCTTGACTTCCTGCAGGGAAATGCAGAGTGCCCTCCAGCCTGTGACTTCGATGCCAGGGTTCCTGCTGGCACCAGGGTGAAACTGGTTTGCAACCCGTGTCCCATGCTGGGTACTCAACGATCTTAGGGTTTGTCCGTATTGTGATGGATTAAAGCGGACCGTAAGGATTAAAGTGGACCATAAGAGCGGGGTGATTGGGAATCAGAGAGAATATAGGGGACCAGAGAGGTTACTGGGGACACAGAGAATATTAGAAATCAGAGAGGATAAAGGCCGCGCACGGTGGCTCACGCCTGTCATCCCAGCACTTTGGGAGGCCGAGGCAGGCGGATCACGAGGTCAGGAGATTGAGACCATCCTGGCCAATATAGTAAAACTCCATCTCTACTAAAAATACCAAAATTAGCCGGGCGTGGTGGCACGTGCCTGTCATCCCAGCTCTGTCATCCCAGCTGCTCAGGAGGCTGAGGCAGGAGAGGCCCTTGAACCCGGGAGGCGGAGGTTGCAGTGAGCCGAGATCGTGCCACTGCACCCCAGCCTGGTGATAGAGCGAGACTCCGTCTCAAAAAAAAAAAAAAAGGAATCAGAGATGATATTGGGGACCAGGGAGGATATTATTGGGGACCAGAGAAAGTTGGGGGTACTACAGAAATTACTGGGGACCAGAGACAATATTAGAAATCAGAGAAAATATTGGGGACCAGGGAGATTATTAGAGAACAAGGAGATGAGTGAGGACCAGAGACAATATCAGAAATCAGAGAGAATATTGGGGACCAGGGACATTATTAGAGAACAAGGAGATGACTGAGGACCAGAGACAATATTGGGATCAGAGAGATTATGGGGGATCAGGGAGAGGATTGGGGACCAGAGAAATTATTAGGGACCAAGGAGATAATTGAGGATCAGAGCGAATATTGTGGACCAGAGAGATTATCAGAGACCGAGGAGATGATTGGGAATCAGAGAGAATATTTGGGAACAGAGATCATATTGGAAACCAGGGAGATTATTGGGGTGAAGAAAATGACTGAGGACCAGAGGCAATACTATAAATCAGAGAGAATATTGGGGACCAGGGAGATTATTAGGGACCAAGGAGATGACTGGGGACCAGAGAGAAGATTGGGATCAGAGAGATTATTGGGGATCAGAAAGATGATTGGGGACCAGAGAGATTAGTAGGGACCAAGGAGATAATGGGAGATCAGAGACAATATTGGGGAACAGGGAGATGACTGGGGACCAGAGAGATGATTGGCATCAGAGAGATTATTGGGAATCAGAAAGATGATTTGGGACCAGAGAGATTATCAGGGACCAAGGAGATAATGGGAGATCAGAGACAATATTGGGGAACAGGGAGATTACTGGGGGCAGGAAGATGACTGGGAGCCAAGGAGATGATGGGGGACCAGGAAGATGATTACAGACCAGATAAAATACTGGGGATTAGCGGAAATATTGGAAATCAGACAGGTTTTGGGAGTTAGGCAGGATTTGGGGGACCAGAGAGATTTTGAGGAACCAGAAAGAATACTGGAGACTGGAAAGATTATTGTGAACCACAAAGAATATTGAGGATTAGAGAGAATATAGGTGTGGCCACGGAGATTATCCGGGCCCAATGGGAATATTGAAAACCAGACAGATTTTTGGGCACTAGGGAGCTTTTGGGGAATCAGAATATTACAGACCAGAGAGATTATTTTTATTTTCTTTTATTTTTTTGAGATGGAGTTTCGCTCTTGTGGCCCAGGCTGGAGAGCCGTGGTGCGATCTCGGCTCACCACAACCTCCACCTCCCGGGTTCAAGCGATTCTCCTGCCTCAGCCTCCCAAGTAGCTGGGACGACACGAACACCACCATGCCCGGCTAATTTTTGTATTTTTAGTAGAGACGGGGTTTCACCATGTTGGCCAGGCTGGTCTCGAACTCCTGACCTCAGGTGATCCGCCCATCTCGGCCCCCCAAAGTGCTGGGATGACAGGCGTGAGCCACCCAGGACATTACTAAGAACCAGAAAATATTGGGGACCAGAGAGAATATTGGGGCCTGGATGGATATTTACTGGGAACCAGAGATACGTGTGAAGATTTAACTTCCCTTAAATCTTCGGAGACCTCGCTTGGATCTGAGTAGGTTTTGTGTTAACGTTACCTGGCTCCCAGGCCCAGGCAGAAGGACCCGGACACCAGGCTGCTTAAGCTCAACAAGACTCACTCACCACAGATCCTCTTTTCCCGCTGAAATTAGTTTCCATTTTGTTCAGAGCACTCAGATGACTTCCTTAACACCTCTTCCAGTTCATCCTGAGGCTCTGGAGGGTGGAACACCAGTCTCAGGCCATGTACTGGGGGCTGCCCGCAAGGCACACAGAGGGGGACAAGACTGGGGATGTTTGTGGGATGGGGCAGGGGTCTAAGCTGAAGGCTGCTACCACAAAGGACGGTAGGCAAGGTGGCTGAAACGCCAGACCTTGATTCTCCTGGAGGCTGGACGTCAGGTGTGGGCGGGGCTGGTTCCTCCTGAGGCCTCTCTCCTGGGCTTGGAGATGCCGTCTTCTCCGTGTGTCCTCACAGGCTCATCCCTCTGTGTGTGTGTGTCCTCATCTCTTCTTCTTATGGGATGTCTTAGTCCATTTCAGGCTGCTATCGAAAATATTGGGGACCAGGAGATTATTAGAGAACAAGGAGATGAGTGAGGACCAGAGACAATATCAGAAATCAGAGAGAATATTGGGGACCAGGGAGATTATTAGAGAACAAGGAGATGACTGAGGACCAGAGACAATATTGGGATCAGAGAGATTATGGGGGATCAGGGAGAGGATTGGGGACCAGAGAAATTATTAGGGACCAAGGAGATAATTGAGGATCAGAGCGAATATTGTGGACCAGAGAGATTATCAGAGACCGAGGAGATGATTGGGAATCAGAGAGAATATTTGGGAACAGAGATCATATTGGAAACCAGGGAGATTATTGGGGTGAAGAAAATGACTGAGGACCAGAGGCAATACTATAAATCAGAGAGAATATTGGGGACCAGGGAGATTATTAGGGACCAAGGAGATGACTGGGGACCAGAGAGAAGATTGGGATCAGAGAGATTATTGGGGATCAGAAAGATGATTGGGGACCAGAGAGATTAGTAGGGACCAAGGAGATAATGGGAGATCAGAGACAATATTGGGAACAGGGAGATGACTGGGGACCAGAGAGATGATTGGCATCAGAGAGATTATTGGGAATCAGAAAGATGATTTGGGACCAGAGAGATTATCAGGACCAAGGAGATAATGGGAGATCAGAGACAATATTGGGGAACAGGGAGATTACTGGGGCAGGAAGATGACTGGGAGCCAAGGAGATGATGGGGACCAGGAAGATGATTACAGACCAGATAAAATACTGGGGATTAGCGGAAATATTGGAAATCAGACAGGTTTTGGGAGTTAGGCAGGATTTGGGGGACCAGAGAGATTTTGAGGAACCAGAAAGAATACTGGAGACTGGAAAGATTATTGTGAACCACAAAGAATATTGAGGATTAGAGAGAATATAGGTGGCCACGGAGATTATCCGGGCCCAATGGGAATATTGAAAACCAGACAGATTTTTGGGGACTAGGGAGCTTTTGGGGAATCAGAATATTACAGATCAGAGAGATTATTTTTATTTTCTTTTATTTTTTTGAGATGGAGTTTCGCTCTTGTGGCCCAGGCTGGAGAGCCGTGGTGCGATCTCGGCTCACCACAACCTCCACCTCCCGGGTTCAAGCGATTCTCCTGCCTCAGCCTCCCAAGTAGCTGGGACGACACGAACACCACCATGCCCGGCTAATTTTTGTATTTTTAGTAGAGACGGGGTTTCACCATGTTGGCCAGGCTGGTCTCGAACTCCTGACCTCAGGTGATCCGCCCATCTCGGCCCCCCAAAGTGCTGGGATGACAGGCGTGAGCCACCGCGTGCGGCCGGGACATTACTAAGAACCAGAAAATATTGGGGACCAGAGAGAATATTGGGGGCCAGATATTACTGGGAACCAGAGATACGTGTGAAGATTTAACTTCCCTTAAATCTTCGGAGACCTCGCTTGGATCTGAGTAGGTTTTGTGTTAACGTTACCTGGCTCCCAGGCCCAGGCAGAAGGACCCGGACACCAGGCTGCTTAAGCTCAACAAGACTCACTCACCACAGATCCTCTTTTCCCGCTGAAATTAGTTTCCATTTTGTTCAGAGCACTCAGATGACTTCCTTAACACCTCTTCCAGTTCATCCTGAGGCTCTGGAGGGTGGAACACCAGTCTCAGGCCATGTACTGGGGGCTGCCCGCAAGGCACACAGAGGGGGACAAGACTGGGGATGTTTGTGGGATGGGGCAGGGGTCTAAGCTGAAGGCTGCTACCACAAAGGACGGTAGGCAAGGTGGCTGAAACGCCAGACCTTGATTCTCCTGGAGGCTGGACGTCAGGTGTGGGCGGGGCTGGTTCCTCCTGAGGCCTCTCTCCTGGGCTTGGAGATGCCGTCTTCTCCGTGTGTCCTCACAGGCTCATCCCTCTGTGTGTGTGTGTCCTCATCTCTTCTTCTTATGGGATGTCTTAGTCCATTTCAGGCTGCTATCACAGAATACCATAGACTGGGGGGTTATCAACAACAGACACTGATTCTCCCACAGTCCTGGAGGCTGGACATCAGGTGTGGGCAGGGCTGGTTCCTCCTAAGGCCTCTCTCCTGGGCTTGTAGACGCCATCTTCTCCCTGTGTCCTCACAGGCTCATCCCTCTGTGTGTGTCTGTGTCCTCATCTCCTCTTCTTATGGGATGTTTTAGTCTATTTCAGGCTGCTATCACCGAATACCATAGACTGGGTGGCTTAGAAACAACAGACATTGATTTTCCCACAGTCCCGGAGGCTGGAGGTCTGAGATCCAGGTGTGGGCAGAGCTGGTTCCTCCTGAGGCCTCTCTCCTGGGCTTGGAGACACCGTCTTCTCCGTGTGTCCTCACAGGCTCATCCCTCTGTGTGTGTGTGTCCTCATCTCTTCTTCTTATGAGATGTCTTAGTCCATCTCAGGCTGCTATCACAGAATACCATAGACTGGGTGGCTTATAAACAACAGACTTTGATTCTCCCACAGTCCTAGAGGCTGGAAGTCTGAGATCCAAGTGTGGGCAGGGCTGGTTCCTCCTGAGGCCTCTCTCCTGGGCTTGGAGATGCCATCTTCTCCCTGTGTCCTCACAGAATTGTTCTCTGTACTTACATTTGTGGGAGAGGGGTGAAGGAGGGAGGAAAGGAAGGAGGGCGAGAAGGAGGGAGTACATGGATGCTTGGCGGCCTCTTCCTGTTCTTTTCGTTGTTTTTTGTGTTCGTTTTTGTTTTTTTCTTTGAGACAGAGTTTCACTCTTGTTGCCCAGGCTGGAGTGCAATGGCATGATCTCGGCTCACTGCAACCTCCGCCTCCCAGATTTCAGTGATTCTCCTGCCTGAGCCTCCTGAGTAGCTGGGATTACATGTGCCCGCCACCATGCCCAGCTAATTTTTTGTATATATATATATATATATATATATATTTTTTTTTTTTTAGTACAGACAGAGTTTCGCCATATTGGCCAGGCTGGTCTCAAACTCCTGATCTCAGGTGATCCGTCCGCCTCAGTCTCCCAAAGTGCTGGGATGACAGGCATGAGCCACCACGCCTGGCCCTCTTCCTGTTCTTATAAGGAAACATCATGGAGCATCTCTGCTGCAAACTCATCTCACCTTAATTTCGAATCCTCCTGACAGGATCCTGGGGCTTAGAGTTCCAACCTATATATTTTGGGGTGATATAAACCTTCAGACAATAGCAGGAAGAGCCAGAGGGTACAAGATTTATTTTGGGGTGATGGAAGTATCCTGAATAGTTGGGCACGTGGTTCACGCCTGTCATCCCAGCAAATCTGGGAGGCCAAGGCAGGTGGATCACGTGAGGTTGGGAGTTCAAGACCAGCCTGGGCAACATGGAGAAATCCTGCCTCCTAAAAATACAAAATTAGCCGGGTGTGATGGCGGGCGCTTGTAATCCCAGCTAGTCGGGTAGCTGAGGCAGGGGAATCACTTGAACCCGGGAGGCAGAGGCTGCGGTGAGCTGAGATTGTGCCACTGCACTCCAGCCTGGGCGACAAGAGCAAAATTGTCTCAAAAAAAAAAAAAAAAAAAAAAAGAAAGAAAAGATGCTAAAATAGATTGTGGAGAGGTGTTTGCACAACTCAATGTTCTAAACCCAATGAACTGTAGATGGGTGAATTGCATGCTATAGGAATTGTATCTCTACAAAGTTGTTTTACCTTTAAAAATAATAATAATAATAAAGGAAAAGAAAAAGGCAGGCTGGGCGAGTGGCTCACACCTGTAATCCCAGCACTTTGGGAGGCTGAGGTGGGTGGATTGATTGAGGTCAGGAGTTCGAGACCAGCCTGGGCAACATGGAGAAATCCCGTCTCTCCTAAAAATACAAAATTAGCCGGGTGTGATGGCGGGCGCTTGTAATCCCAGCTAGTCGGGTAGCTGAGGCAGGGGAATCACTTGAACCCGGGAGGCAGAGGCTGCGGTGAGCTGAGATTGTGCCACTGCACTCCAGCCAGGGCAACAGAGCAAGTCTCCATCAAAGGGAATGGGAGGGAAGGAAGGAGAGGAAGGGAAAGGGAGGGAAAGGGTGGCATGTCTGCCACCATGTAAGATAGAACTTTGCTTCTCCTTTGCCTTCTGCCATGATTGTGAGGCCTCCCCAGCCATGAGGAACTGTGAGTCCATTAAACCTCTTTCCTTTATAAATTACCCAGTCTTGGGAATGTCTTTGTTTGTTTGTTTGTTCTCCCACAGTCCTGGAGGCTGGACATCAGGTGTGGGCAGGGCTGGTTCCTCCTAAGGCCTCTCTCCTGGGCTTGTAGACGCCATCTTCTCCCTGTGTCCTCACAGGCTCGTCCCTCTGTGTGTGTCTGCATCTTCATCTCATCTTCTTATGGGATGTTTTAGTCTATTTCAGGCTGCTATCACCGAATACCATAGACTGGGTGGCTTAGAAACAACAGACATTGATTTTCCCACAGTCCCGGAGGCTGGAGGTCTGAGATCCAGGTGTGGGCAGAGCTGGTTCCTCCTGAGGCCTCTCTCCTGGGCTTGGAGACACCGTCTTCTCCGTGTGTCCTCACAGGCTCATCCCTCTGTGTGTGTGTGTCCTCATCTCTTCTTCTTATGAGATGTCTTAGTCCATCTCAGGCTGCTATCACAGAATACCATAGACTGGGTGGCTTATAAACAACAGACTTTGATTCTCCCACAGTCCTAGAGGCTGGAAGTCTGAGATCCAAGTGTGGGCAGGGCTGGTTCCTCCTGAGGCCTCTCTCCTGGGCTTGGAGATGCCATCTTCTCCTGTGTCCTCACAGAATTGTTCTCTGTACTTTGTGGGAGAGGGGTGAAGGAGGGAGGAAAGGAAGGAGGGCGAGAAGGAGGAGTACATGGATGCTTGGCCTCTTCCTGTTCTTTTCGTTGTTTTTGTGTTCGTTTTTTGTTTTCTTTTGAGACAGAGTTTCACTCTTGTTGCCCAGGCTGGAGTGCAATGGCATGATCTCGGCTCACTGCAACCTCCGCCTCCCAGATTTCAGTGATTCTCCTGCCTGAGCCTCCTGAGTAGCTGGGATTACATGTGCCCGCCACCATGCCCAGCTAATTTTTGTATATATATATATATATATATATATATTTTTTTAGTACAGACAGAGTTTCCCATATTGGCCAGGCTGGTCTCAAACTCCTGATCTCAGGTGATCCGTCCACCTCAGTCTCCCAAAGTGCTGGGATGACAGGCATGAGCCACCACGCCTGGCCCTCTTCCTGTTCTTATAAGGAAACATCATGGAGCATCTCTGCTGCAAACTCATCTCACCTTAATTTCGAATCCTCCTGACAGGATCCTGGGGCTTAGAGTTCCAACCTATATATTTTGGGGTGATATAAACCTTCAGACAATAGCAGGAAGAGCCAGAGGGTACAAGATTTATTTTGGGGGTGATGGAAGTATCCTGAATAGTTGGGTACGGTGGTTCACGCCTGTCATCCCAGCAAATCTGGGAGGCCAAGGCAGGTGGATCACGTGAGGTTGGGAGTTCAAGACCAGCCTGGGCAACATGGAGAAATCCCGTCTCTCCTAAAAATACAAAATTAGCCGGGTGTGATGGCGGGCGCTTGTAATCCCAGCTAGTCGGGTAGCTGAGGCAGGGGAATCACTTGAACCCGGGAGGCAGAGGCTGCGGTGAGCTGAGATTGTGCCACTGCACTCCAGCCTGGGCGACAAGAGCAAAATTGTCTCAAAAAAAAAAAAAAGAAAGAAAGAAAAGAAAAGAAAAGATGCTAAAATAGATTGTGGAGAGGTGTTTGCACAACTCAATGTTCTAAACCCAATGAACTGTAGATGGGTGAATTGCATGCTATAGGAATTGTATCTCTACAAAGTTGTTTTTACCTTTAAAAATAATAATAATAATAAAGGAAAAGAAAAAGGCAGGCTGGGCGCAGTGGCTCACACCTGTAATCCCAGCACTTTGGGAGGCTGAGGTGGGTGGATTGATTGAGGTCAGGAGTTCGAGACCAGCCTGGGCAACACGGTGAAACCCCGTCTCTGACAAAAAATACAAAAATTAGCTGGGCGTGGTGGTGGGTGCCTGTCATCCCAGCTACTCTACTCGGGAGGCTGAGGCAGGAGAATTTTGCTTGAACCAGGGGGGCTGAGATTGTGGTGAGCTGAGATCGCGCCACTGCACTCCAGCCAGGGCAACAGAGCAAGTCTCCATCAAAGGGAATGGGAGGGAAGGGAAGGGAGAGGGAAGGGAAAGGGGGAGGGAAAGGGTGGCATGTCTGCCACCATGTAAGATAGAACTTTGCTTCTCCTTTGCCTTCTGCCATGATTGTGAGGCCTCCCCAGCCATGAGGAACTGTGAGTCCATTAAACCTCTTTCCTTTATAAATTACCCAGTCTTGGGAATGTCTTTGTTTGTTTGTTTGTTTTGGAGATGGAGTTTCACTCTGTTGCCCAGGCTGGAGTGCAATGGCATGATCTCAGCTCACTGCAACCTCCACCTCTTGGGTTCAAGCGATTCTCCTGCCTCAGCCTCCCAAGTAGCTGGGATTACAGGTGCCCACCACCATGCTGGGCTAATTTTTGTATTTTCAGTAGAGATGGGGTTTCATCATGTTGGCTCTAGGATGGTCTTGAACGCCTGACCTCAGGTGATCCACCTGCCTCGGCCTCCCAGTGTGCTGGGATTACAGGCTTGAGCCACTGCACCCAGCCAGGTATGTTTTTATTAGCAGCGTGAGAACAGACTAATACTGTGGGTGTGCCCTAACCTTAATCTCAGACTCTTTGCCTCCAGGACTGGGAGATGATGAATTTCTGTTGTTTAAGTACCCCCCAGTGTGGAGTCATTGTTTGCTATACCCTCAGGACACTCTTACACAGGAGGAGACCCTGGACAGGAGACCTCCCCAGCCTGGGAGCCTCTTCTCTTTGCTTGTGTATCTGGTGTGTTGAGCCCTGGACAAAAGAGCCAGGAAAAAAGGCAGAGGAGCAGGTGGGCCCCCATATCACCAAAGGCAGAACACTTACCTGGAATTCTAGAAGGACCCACCTGGCCATGTTGGGTGTTGTCAGGGAGTGATGTGGGACTGACCAGAGGACTCACGTGAAGGAAGTTATAAGGCAGGAAGCCAGGTGTCAATCAGGAAGAAGTCTCAGACCACAGACAGCTAAGAGAATGGTGTCCGGAGCCCTGGAAGGGACTCAGCTGGCCATCCATAGACGTGTTGTTGAAGGCCAGTGCTCGGTGCCATCAAGAGAATGGAAGGTGTCGACTTAAAATCACGAGATTGGTTGGGCAAGGTGGCTGTGTCTTTCACCCCAGTGCTTTGAGAGGTTGAAGTGGGAGGATGGTTTGAGCCCAGGAGTCTGAGGCTGCAGTGAGCTGTGATCACATCACTGCATTCCAGCCCGGGTGACGGACCGAGATCTCGTCGCTAAAAGGAAAAAAAAAAATGACGAGATGTACACATTTGGAGAGGAGAGCTTGATGTGTACAGCCTAACAGGCTGGGAAATGTAGCCTCTGGCAGAGACTAAAAGTAGACGTTTCGAAGGAGAAAAGACACAGCCTAACAGGCTGGGAAATGTAGCCTCTGGCAGAGACTAAAAGTAGATGTTTTGAAGGAGAAGAGACACAGCCTAACAGGCTGGGAAACGTAGCCTCTGGCAGAGACTAAAAGTGGACGTTTCGAAGCAGAAAAGGCACAGCCTAACAGGCTGGGAAATGTAGCCTCTGGCAGAGACTAAAAGTAGACATTTTGAAGGAGAAGAGACAGAGATGGGAATTTATGTTGAGTGAGATAACCAAACATACTTGTATGCAACAGGTTACAGGAGGAGCTATGAATTTCAGTGAAGGGCATCCTCACACGTGCATACAGGACAAACATGTGTGTAACAGAAGTTCCATGTTCACTTTGGGGGTGGAGACTTTTAACATTTAATGCATCACATTGAGGCTGTCTATATCAAAAGGTGTTTTCTTTTTTTCTTTTCTTTTTGTTTTTGAGATAGAGTCTCACTCTGTCACCCAGGCTGGAGTGCAGTGGTGTGATCTCGGCTCACCACAACCTCTACCTCCCAGGTTCATGCCATTGTCCTGCCTCAGCCTCCTGAGTAGCTGGGACGACAGGCACCCACCACCATACCTGGCTAAATTTTTTTTTTTTCAGTAGAGATGGGGTTTCACCATGTTAGCCAGGATGGTCTCGATCTCCTGACCCCGTGATCCACCCACCTCGGCCTTCCAAAGTGCTGGGATTACAGGCGCAAGCCACTGCACCTGGTCTCTTTTCTTTTTCTTTTTGAGACAGAGTCTCACTCTGTTTGCCCAGGCTGGAGTGCAGTGATGTCATCACGGCTCACTGCAACCTCCATCTCCCAGGTTGAAGCAATTCTCCTGCCTCAGCCTACTGAGTAGCTAGGATTACAGGCACACGCCACTGTGCCTGGCTAATTTTTGTGTTTTTAGTAGAGACAGGGTTTTGCCATGGTTGCCAGGCTGGTCTTGAACTCCTGATGTCAAGTGATCCACCCATCTCAGCCTCCTAAAGTGCTGGTATTACAGACATGAGCCACTAAGCCTGGCTGTCAAAATGTTCCAGGACACAGAGGCACTGAGTGTGCAGCCTCTGTCAACCATCCAGAACCAGCCCATTGTCAGGGTCTCTTACCAGGAGAAAGTGGCTGAAATTAATCTCTTGTGCAATGGAAGCTATAGTTATGGCTGGTGGAGCAGGGGGTCTGTGAGTGAGCGTCTGTGAGTTGGACGAGTTTCACTGGTTTTCATATGGCTCATCTCCAAGCCTGGGCTTGTTCAGCTGCCAGAGAAAAACAAAAAGCTTGTAGCAGTGAGGACACAGGTGGTATTCCTCGAAGCTACTCTCCCAGAGTAGTGAGCCCTTCATGCTCTAATCCAGATGTAGACAGATAGATGAATAGATATAGCTATTCAATGATTGATAGATATTGAGACAGATGGATGAATAGATTAGATGATAGACTATTGATAGCTAACTATTGAGATAGATAGGTAATACATAGATATAGATGATAGATCGACAGATATTGAGACAGATAGGTGATAGATGATAGATGTATATAGATGATAGACGAGATAGATAGATACATAGATAGATAGATAGATAGATAGATAGATAGATAGATAGATAGATGATAGATACATGGTAGATACAATGAATGGATGGATACATAGATACATAGATGATAGAATAGATGGATGGATGATGGATGAATGAATGGAGGGATACATAGATGATAGATATATATATAGATGGATGGATAGATACATAGATATATAGATGACAGATATAGATAGAGATATATAGATAGATAGATGGCTAGAGAGATAGGATAGATACATAGATACATAAATGATAGATAGACAATAGAGAAAGAGAGATAGAATAGATGGATGGATGGATGGATGGATGGATGGATGGATAAATACATACAGGATAGACAGATGGATGAATAGATGGATAGATACATACATGATAGATAACAGATACATGATAGATACAATGAATGGATGATACATAGATGATATAATAGATGGATGGATGGATGGATTGTTACATAGATGATAGATACATAGATAGATGGAAGGATAGATACATAGATACATAGATGATAGATAATAGATGGAGATAGATAGATAGATACATACATACATACATACATAGAATGGATGGATGGATAGATAGAATAGATGGATGGATGGATGGATGGATGGATGGATAGATAGATAAATACATACAGGATAGGTAGATGGATGAATAGATGGATAGATACATAGATGGTAGCTAGATGGCTAGACAGATAGATGGATACATAGATGATAGTGAGATAAATAGATGGATGGCTGGATAGGTAGATACATAGATGGATACATAGATAACCAGTAGACAGAGTCTCTCATGTGGGGATGACCGATATATGGAGTCTCTCAGCTGACATTTGGGGGCTGGACGACTCTCTGTGGTGGGACCATCCCGTGCACTGTAGGGTGTTGAGCAGTGTCCCTGGGCTCCACCCACCAGAGGCCAGGAGCTCCTCCACCCCGTTGTGGGTGGAGGATGTGTCTGCTGAGATGTCTCTGCTGCCAAACGTTCCCTGGGGACCGCAATGGCCCCAGTTGAAAACCTGTGGTCAACACTCAGCCTGGTTAATAGCAGCATGAAGGCCACCACCCCAGCAGACTGCCTGTAGCTCTGCCGGCCGCTGGGGGCTTCCCATGGTTTCAGAGACACTCAGCAGTACGGCCAGAACGCGAGAGTCTGTTGTGAGGAATCTTATGTCACCTGACCTAGGCCATTGCTGGATTTCCCCCCAAACCCTCAGGGTGTCGGGGGGCAGGGGCATCGTGAAGAGAGGCCATCAGGCACAGGCCGTACGGGGTGGAAGAGGTGAGGGTGGCGGCAGGGAGGTCTCCCGCCTGGTCCCGCCCGGCTGCAAAGACTGGGGTGTGTGTTGAGTGACAGACGGGGCTGGCTTCATTCGGGCACGCCTTTCCACGTTATCAGCCGTGGCTCTGACCACGGCTATGCCATGACCTAATAACTAACCTCAATTTCCTCTTCTGTCAAGTAAGAAAAACCCTTACTTTCCCTCCCCTCACCACAGGGCTGCTATACCCACACACCGGCTCAAGCGCACTAGGAAGCTTCTCATGAAGGAGGCATGCGAAGTCAGGTGCGGGGGGTGGTGGGGGGAATCGCGGAATCGCGTCGCCAACAGGAGGGGCAGGCACGTGGGGACTCCGCCGGGTGCTGTGACCGGGGACCGTCACGGCCCTGAGCCTCAGCTTAGCGATCCACACAACAGGTACATCGCCAGCACTGCAGGGATTCAGGAGCTACCCCAGCTCCGAACCACCGTCGGTGGTCACCTGGGATATGAGTGACAGGTTTTCGGGATGGGTGATGATGATTTTCGGCTAGAAAGCCTTGGGTGGGGTCCTGGCCTGTCTCCCGGGACAAGTCATCCAACGAGAGATGAGGCTGATTTTTTTTCCAGGACTCACGAGGTAGCAGGTGCGAACTGCCAGGTGTTCAAGGACAACGTGCAATGGCAGGTCCCATCTCATCCGGTGAACAGGGATTTCATCTTGACACACACAGACAGCAAGCCAGGATGGTTGCCCTGATCTCGCCTCTGATCTTAGATCTTCCTTGCTTGGTTCAGAGGCAGCTGGGGGGTTACATGTACGAAGGGCTCCAGGACCCTTTTGCAAATAGCAGAGCATGGAATCATTGGACGGGGGACCACGGAATCAACGTCGCTTCCAACTAAATTGCATCTTAATTTTAGTCATGGGGACTCCTATGACCCATCCGTGGCCTACAGAAATGACAGTAGCCAGCAAGTGGCCGGGTGCGGTGGCTCACGCCTGTCATCCCAGCACTTTGGGAGGCCGAGACGGGCGGATCACGAGGTCAGGAGATCGAGACCATCCTAGCTAACACGGTGAAACCCCGTCTCTACTAAAAATACAAAAAACCAGCCGGTGTGGTGGCGGGTGCCTGTGGTCCCAGCTACTCAGGAGGCTGAGGCAGGAGAATGGCGGAACCCGGGAGGCGGAGCTTGCAGTGAACCGAGATCCGCCACCGCACTCCAGCCTGGGCGACAGAGTGAGACTCCATCTCAAAAAAAAAAAGTGGCCAGAAAGTGAGAAACATCCAAACGTTCAGGGTCCCTCTGAGTCACCGAGCTCATGGTGAGGTCGTCAAGATTCTTCTCCACGTGGCAGACACATCTTTACATCCAAACAGCTCTCTCTCTCCTCTGCCTTCTTTCTTTCCTGGACTCCTGACACCCCAGCTCAGGGCTGAAAAGAAGGCAATATCTCAACGGAAGGGAAAGAGAGGCAGTCATCTCCCAGAAGAGCCATCTCCATCTATAGCCTGGTAGGCCACACCCTCTACCTAATTAGCCTCCTGGCTCATCTTAGAAGAGAAAGGGCACAGAGGAGCATGGTTTAAGAAGGAAATTAAGGCATGGTGGCTCACACCTGTAATCGCAACACTTTGGAAGCCTCAAGCAGGTGGGTCATCCAAGGTCAGGAGTTCGAGACCAGCCTGGCCAACACGGTGAAACCCGCCTCTACTAAAAATACAAAACCAGCCGGTGTGGTGGCGGGTGCCTGTGGTCCCAGCTACTCAGGAGGCTGAGGCAGGAGAATGGCGGAACCCGGGAGGCGGAGCTTGCAGTGAACCGAGATCCGCCACCGCACTCCAGCCTGGGCGACAGAGTGAGACTCCATCTCAAAAAAAAGTGGCCAGAAAGTGAGAAACATCCAAACGTTCAGGGTCCCTCTGAGTCACCGAGCTCATGGTGAGGTCGTCAAGATTCTTCTCCACGTGGCAGACACATCTTTACATCCAAACAGCTCTCTCTCCTCTGTCAAGTAAGAAAACCCTTACTTTCCCTCCCCTCACCACAGGGCTGCTATACCCACACACCGGCTCAAGCGCACTAGGAAGCTTCTCATGAAGGAGGCATGCGAAGTCAGGTGCGGGGGGTGGTGGGGGGAATCGCGGAATCGCGTCGCCAACAGGAGGGGCAGGCACGTGGGGACTCCGCCGGGTGCTGTGACCGGGGACCGTCACGGCCCTGAGCCTCAGCTTAGCGATCCACACAACAGGTACATCGCCAGCACTGCAGGGATTCAGGAGCTACCCCAGCTCCGAACCACCGTCGGTGGTCACCTGGGATATGAGTGACAGGTTTTCGGGATGGGTGATGATGATTTTCGGCTAGAAAGCCTTGGGTGGGGTCCTGGCCTGTCTCCCGGGACAAGTCATCCAACGAGAGATGAGGCTGATTTTTTTTCCAGGACTCACGAGGTAGCAGGTGCGAACTGCCAGGTGTTCAAGGACAACGTGCAATGGCAGGTCCCATCTCATCCGGTGAACAGGGGATTTCATCTTGGACACACACAGACAGCAAGCCAGGATGGTTGCCCTGATCTCGCCTCTGATCTTAGATCTTCCTTGCTTGGTTCAGAGGCAGCTGGGGGGTTACATGTACGAAGGGCTCCAGGACCCTTTTGCAAATAGCAGAGCATGGAATCATTGGACGGGGGACCACGGAATCAACGTCGCTTCCAACTAAATTGCATCTTAATTTTAGTCATGGGGACTCCTATGACCCATCCGTGGCCTACAGAAATGACAGTAGCCAGCAAGTGGCCGGGTGCGGTGGCTCACGCCTGTCATCCCAGCACTTTGGGAGGCCGAGACGGGCGGATCACGAGGTCAGGAGATCGAGACCATCCTAGCTAACACGGTGAAACCCCGTCTCTACTAAAAATACAAAAAACCAGCCGGTGTGGTGGCGGGTGCCTGTGGTCCCAGCTACTCAGGAGGCTGAGGCAGGAGAATGGCGGGAACCCGGGAGGCGGAGCTTGCAGTGAACCGAGATCCGGCCACCGCACTCCAGCCTGGGCGACAGAGTGAGACTCCATCTCAAAAAAAAAAAGTGGCCAGAAAGTGAGAAACATCCAAACGTTCAGGGTCCCTCTGAGTCACCGAGCTCATGGTGAGGTCGTCAAGATTCTTCTCCACGTGGCAGACACATCTTTACATCCAAACAGCTCTCTCTCCTCTGCCTTCTTTCTTTCCTGGACTCCTGACACCCCCAGCTCAGGGCTGAAAAGAAGGCAATATCTCAACGGAAGGGAAAGAGAGGCAGTCATCTCCCAGAAGAGCCATCTCCATCTATAGCCTGGTAGGCCACACCCTCTACCTAATTAGCCTCCTGGCTCATCTTAGAAGAGAAAGGGCACAGAGGAGCATGGTTTAAGAAGGAAATTAAGGCATGGTGGCTCACACCTGTAATCGCAACACTTTGGAAGCCTCAAGCAGGTGGGTCATCCAAGGTCAGGAGTTCGAGACCAGCCTGGCCAACACGGTGAAACCCCCGTCTCTGCTAAAAATACAAAAATTAGCTGGACATGGTGGTGGGCACCTGTAGTCCCACCTAATCAGGAGGCTGAGGCAGGAGAATCGCTTGAACCCGGGAAGTGGAGCTTGCAGTGAGCCGAGATTGCACCACTGCAGTCCAGACTGGGTGACAGAGCGAGACTCTGTCTCAAAAAAAAAAAAAAAAAAAAAAAAAGAAATTAAGAAGCTTTGTTCAATGTAAACAAAGATATTCTTTTGTTACACAGTTTAGAAATGGGAAATGATTTTTTAAAATGCAGTACTCCAGGAATTTTACACAGACGTAGAAAAGGAAGAATTACTCTATTTGCAAATCCTCCTCTTGGATTTTTTGGTTTTTTGTGTTTTTCTGTTTGTTTGCTTTTCAGACGGAATCTTTTGCTCTGTTGCCCAGGCTGGAGTGCAATGGCACAATCTCGGCTCACTGCAACCTCTGCCTCCCGGTTTCAAGCGATTCTCCTGCCTCAGCCTCCCGAGTAGCTCGGACTACAGGCACCTGCCATCACACCCGGCTAAGTTTTGTATTTTTAGTAGAGACGGGGTTTCACCATGTTGGCCAGGCTGGTCTCCAACTCCTGACCTCAGGTGATCCTCCCACCTCGGCTTCCTACAAGGCTTTTTGTATCGTCCTAAGCTAGGGGATAATATTCTGAAATTGTTGGCGAGACACCAAGCTTTATTGTCAGTTCTCTGTAGACCTTCATCCAATGCCTCTGTGTGGGGTGGTTGCATTTTTCAGGCCTGTCCTTGCTGGACATGAGGAAATTCATTCAATGGACACTCTCTGTGGTCCTTAAGACACCAAGGCCAACGGAAAGGCCAGTGACAAGGCCCGCTGTGGCTTCCTTCTCGGAAAGATAAAGATCTGCTTTCCACAGTCCCATCCGTTTTTGCGATGGGCAAGTGGCCAGAGTAGCAGGTCAGACACAGAAACCCAGCCCAGGTCTTCTGAGACACCCTGACTCACGTTTCCAATTCGAGGTTGAGCATGAGATTTTCGGGTTTTTTTGTTTTTTGTTTTTTGTTTTTTTTGAGACAGAGTCTCGCTGTCATCCAGGCTGGAGTGCAGTGGCGCGATCTCGGCTCACTGCAACCTCCACCTCCTGGGTTCATGCCATTCTCCTGCCTCAGCCTCCCGAGTAGCTGGGACTACAGGTGCTCGCCACCACGCCCGGTTAATTGTTGCATTTTTAGTAGAGACGGGGTTTCACCGTGTTCGCCAGGATGGTCTCGATCTCTTGACCTCACGATCCGCCCGCCTCGGCCTCCCAAAGTCCTGGGATGACAGACATGAGCCACCGCGCCCGGCCTCATTTTGTATTTTTAGTAGAGATGGGGTTTCGCCGCGTTGGCCAGGCTGGTCTTGAACTCCTGACCTCACGTGATCTGCCCTCCTCGGCCTCCCAAAGTGCTGGGATGACAGGTGTGAGCCGCTGTGCCCGGCCTGTTCTTAACATGACCTGTGTGTTCTGATTGAGTGAGCTTCACATCCAAACTCATCAAATGTGTGAGAGATTGAAGGCCTATTCACAGGACCTCGAATAAGATGCTAGCAGCAGGACCGACGTGGTGTGAGCTGGATAAAGGTCTGTCATTAAAGACGTAGGACAACTTTGCTAATGATTCATCTCATTCAGAAACTAATTTCCAAAATATTTTACTTTCATGTTGAATCGCTACGTGTCCAGGTGTACGATACACTTATGTTGCTTTGATCACTTTTTGGTGATGAGGTGTTATTGTTTGCCTGTCTTTTGAGACCTAGGGTCTTAGTCTGTCACCCAAGCTGCAGTGCAATGGCACAAGCAGGGCTCACCGTAGCCCTGAGTTCCTGGGCTCAGGTGATCCTCCTGCCTCAGCCTCCTGTTGCTAGGGCCACAGGCACATACCACCATGCCCAGCTAATTATTGTTATTTATTATTATTATTAGTTTGTAGAAATAGGGTCTACTCAGGCTAGTCTCAAACTCCCTGGTTCAAATAATACTCCCTCCGCCTCCCAGGTTGAAACAATTTTCCTGCCTCAGCCTCCCAAGTAGCTGGGATTACAGGTGTGGGCCACCATGCCCAGCTAATTTTTTTTTTTTTGTATTTTTAGTAGAGATGGGGTTTCATCATGTTGGCCGGGCTGGTCTCAAACTCCTGACCTCAAGTGATCCGCCCGCCTCAGCCTCCCAAAATGCTGGGATGACAGGCGTGAGCCACGGTGCCCAGCTGGATCAGTGTTGACCACAGAGAACATTTCAGCAGAAGAAAGTTTCCAGCATGTGGGATCCTTAAGGCACCAGGAAGTGAAACCCATGTTTAAATTTCAACACATGTACTGTTTGGCTGTCATGAGATGGATAGGGTCACCCCTCAAAGGCTTTCAAATCCAGGTCTACATGACAACAGGAGGGAATCAAATTGAAAAGAGGACCATCCAGGAGGGCAAAGAAGGATGTGGAATTCCCGAATCTTTAAAGACAGTTCCCTTAGAGGTTAGTTAAGTGGATGATCGCCTGTTTAACACCAACATTATCAGAGTGTATTCAGTTCCTCCAGAACAATGACAAAGCAGTTGTGTTTTTTCTTGTTTGGTTTGGTTTTGTTTGACACTGAGTCTCTGTCCCCCAGGCTGGAGTACAGTGGCACAATCTCGGCTCACTGCAACCTCCACCTCCCGGGTTCAAGCGATTCTCCTGCCTCAGCCTCCCGAGTAGCTGGGATTACACATATGTGCCACCACGTCCCGTTAATTTTTGTAATTTTAGTAGAGATGGGGTTTTACCATGTTGGCCAAGCTGCTGTCGAACTCCTGACCTCAGGTGATCCACCCGCCTCGGCCTCCCAAACTGCTGGGATGACGGGCATGAGCCACTGTGCCCGGCTGGCAGTTTTTTGTTTGTTTGTTTGTTTGTTTTTGAGATGCAGTGTCATTTTATTGCCCAGGCTGGAGTGCAGTGGCACAGTCTCGTCTCACTGCAGCCTCCACCTCCCAGGTTCAAGCGATTCTCCTGCCTCAGCCTCCCGAGTAGTGGGGACTACAGGCGCCCGCCACCATGCCCAGCTAATTTTTGTATTTTTAGCAGAGACGGGGGTTTCACCATGTTGGCCAGGCTGGTCTCGAACTCCTGACCTCAGGGTATCCACCCGTCTCATCCTCCCAAACTGCTGGAATGACAGGCGTGAACCGCTGCGCCCGGCTGGCAGTTGTGTTGTTAAATAACAATGCTCCTGGCAGGTCACAAAGTGCCTGCGTCTTTCAAATTTTAAAATGTTGGGTAGCAACGTTAAAATGATTCCAGGGGTGCAGACACACAGCCATTTCCGTGAGTCCCCCGAGGCAGACACCAAAAAATGCCACAAACTGGGGACTTCAACAACAGGAGTTTACTTTCTTACAGTTCCGGGGGCCAGAAGTCTGAGACCAAAATGTCTCAGGGCCGTGCTCCCTCAGGGAGCTCCAGGGGAGGATCCTTCCTGCTTCTCCCAGCTCCTGCGGGCTCCAGGTGTCCCTGGGCTTGTGGCTGCGTCGTTCCAGGCTCTGCCTCCATCTCCACGTGGCCTCCTCCTCTGTGTCTGTGTCTCCTCTTCTGTCTCTTACAAGGACACCTGCCGTTGCATTTAGGGTCCAGCCTAAATTCAAGATGATTTCAATTTGAATCTCTCACGTAATTGCATCTGGAACCATCCCATTTCCAAGTGAGGTCTCACTTCAGGATCTAGGCATTAGGTTATGGACAGATCTTTCCAGGAGCCTCTGTTCAATCCACTAGGTGTATCTGGTTCCTTCTGGAGGCTCTCGGGGAGGATCCTTCCTGCCTCTTCCAGCTCCTAGGGGCTCCAGGCATCCCTGGGCTTGTGGCCGCTTCACTCCAGTCTCTGCCTCCATCTCCAGGTGGCCTCCTCCTCTGTGTCTGTGTCTCCTCTTCTGTGTCTTAGAAGGACATTTATGATTGCATTTTGCGTGTAAGGACCATCTAATTCAGGATGATGTCATCTTCAGATTTACCTTAATTACATCTGCATAGACCTTCTTCCAAATTCATACTTGCATGGTTCTGGAATACTTGCATAGACTAGAAGTCTGAGCTCCAGGTGTCTCAGGGCTGAGCTCCCTCCAGAGCCTCCAGGGGCAGATCCTTCCTGCCTCTCCCAGCTCCTGGGGGCTCCAGGCGTCTCTGGACTTGTGGCCGCATCACTCCAGTCTCTGCCTCTGTCTCCACGTGGCCTCCTCTTCTGTGTCTGTGTCTCCTCTTCTGTCTCTTACAAGGACACCTGTCATTGTGTTTAAGGCCCAGCCAGATAACACAGGATTATTTTCTCTCAAGATCCACAACTTAATTAATCTGCAAAGACCTTCTTTTCCAAACGATACCCCAGCCCCAAATAGCAGGGCTCGGGACGTGGAGCTATCTCTGGGGGCCGCCATCCAACGCAACACGGGAGGACCTCGATTGGGGTGTGCAGGTGGGGAAGGCTGCTGAGAATAGGGACGGGGCGGCTCACGTGGCAGCCAGCACCGAGCTCTTCAGCAAGGCGTGTTGCAGGGAGGCAAACAGGGCCCCCAGAGAGTGAGTAGAAAGAGGAACCCGGCCCGCAGCGGGGCCCTGTGCCTGGCTGAGTGCCACCAACACTCTGTGTTCGAAGTGGGGGAGAGAGGGGAGGAGGTTTGGCCCCCCTCCAAGAGGACGTGACCAAAACAGAGATAAGCAAATCCATTTTCTTGCTCGTTTATCTTCAGTGATGTGATCCCACTCATCATAATCCTAGATAGGACTTTATTTCCAAACAGAAAAATGAGGCCGGGCGTGGTGGCTCGTGTCTGTCATCCCAGCACTTTGAGAGGCTGAGGCGGGTGGATCACTTGAGGTCAGGAGTTCAAGACCAGCCTGGCCAACATGGCAAAATCCTGTGTCTACTAATAACACAAAAATTAGCTGGGTGTAGTGGCACATGCCTGTAGTCCCAGCTATTTGAGAGGCTGAGGCAAGAGAATCGTTTGAACCCAGGGGGCAGGGGTTGCAGCGAGCCAAGATCGTACCACTGCACTCCTACCTGAGCGACAGAGCTAGACTTCGTCTCAAAAAAAAAATACTAATAAATAAAAATGAAAACTGGCCGGGCGCGGTGCCTCACGCCTGTCATCCCAGCAGTGTGGGAGGCCGAGGTGGGTGGATCACGAGGTCAGGAGATCGAGACCATCCTGGCTAACATGGCGAAACCCCATCTCCACTGAAAATACAAAAAGTTAGCTGGGTGTGGCAGCACATGCCTGTCATCCCAGGTACTCGGGAGGCTGAGGCAGGAGAATCACTTGAACCCGGGAGGCAGAGGTTGCAGTGAGCTGAGATTGCACCGTTGCACTCCAGGCTGGGTGACAGAGCGAGACTCCATCTCAAAAAATAATAATAATAATAATTAATAAAAATGAAAACTAAGACTGGGCAACATAGTGAGACCCCCCCATCTCTCCAAAAGTCAAAGATTAGCCAGCCGTGGTGGCATGCACCTGTAGTCCCAGCTGCTCAGGAGGCTGAGGTGGGAGGATCGGTTCACACCAGAAGGTTGAGGCTGCCATGAGCTATAATGTCACCACTGCACTCCAGCCTGGGCAACAGAGCAAAACCTTGTCTCTCCATCAATAAATACATCAAAACGAAAATGGAAGTGAAAACGCATCAGAAAGTCAAACACAGGCCAAAAGTCTGCAAAGCACCGTCACAGGGATGCATGGAGAGCTTCCCGGGGGCTGACATTTACGTCCCTTGGGAGTCGGACCGAAAAGACTCAGACCCAAGCCTGGACGTGGTATCTGAGAAGACGCAGCCACCTCCTTCCAAGACGTCGTTCGGAAGAGGTCCCTGGGACTCTCCGGCCAGCTCCGTGAGCTTTGGAAGATGAGCGTAGAGACAGTCTCAGGAAGGAAGAGGCTGGATAGGAGCCCCGTGGTAAAGCTAAAAGGTCAGGCTTAAAAATCCCCACGTCTCCCAGGACAGAACCGAGAGAGTCAGGTCACCCTGGGCCAGATAGGCGGCCCCAGCTGCCTGGCCTGGAAAACCACGCAGATGGGACTGTAATGGATCATTTTCCTCTGGCGGGCAGGGTGTGTCTCTCACACCCCATCTCCCAGTGCCTCCGAGCCTGGGTGCTGCTGGGGGCTCTCCTGGTTTTAGCACCCAAAATCCTCCATCCACAGAAGCCCATTGGTCGTCACAAACAGGGCCGGGGGTGGTGGCAGCTCAGAGCAATGGGCCTCTGTTGATTTCTGAAGAATTAACATGGCCAGGTGCGGGGCCTCAAGCCTGCAATCCCAGCGCTTTGGGAGGGCACAATGGGCGGATCACCTGAGGTCAGGAGTTTGAGACCAACCTGGCCAACATGGTGCAACCCCATCTCTACAAAAAATACAAAAATTAACCGGGCATGATGGCACGCACCTGTCATCCCAGCTACTCGGGAGGCTGAGGCAGGAGAATCGCTTGAACCTGAGAGGCGGAGGTTGCAGCGAGCCGAGATCGTGCCACTGCACTCCAGCCTGGGCGACAAGAGCGAGACTCCATCTCAGAAAACAACAGAGGGCGGGATGCAGTGGCTCACACCTGTAATCCCGGCGCTTTGGGGAGGCCGAGGAGGGCAGATCACGAGATCAGGAGTTTGAGACCAGCCTGAGCAACACGGTGAAACCCCATCTCTACTAAAAACACAAAAATTAGCCAGACGTTGTGGTGGCGGCGCCTGTAATCCCTGCTACTCGGGAGACTGAGGCAGGAGAATTGCTTGAACACGGGAGGTTGCGGTGAACCAAGATCGTGCCATTGCACTGCAGCCTGGGCGACAAGAGGAAAACTCCGTCTGAAAAAACAAAAACGGAGTTGGCTGTTGTGCGTCTGGTGGGTGTGGGGAGGTCACCTCTGGGGGCTATCACCAAGACGGGCTGACCCTCCTTCATAGTTTTCCAACACTGTGGTTGCTGTTCAAAGTTCAGCAGCAGCTTGAGTCTCCAGATCAAAGCAGGAGTCAGCTTGGAAGGAGCAGTTGGTCTTTATTTTTATCCTTCGTGCTATCTGTGTCTGCTGTGGCTGGCATCCGGCAGCGTTGCTGCCTATCCATCTCTGCTTCTTACCTCCTCGGCCCCGCTGCCTGGGTTCAGCTGCTGCCAAACCAAATACTCACAGCTTCCTGGACGGCCAGGACCCCCTAAGCTACATGTTTGACACCCACAGGTCTCCAAGCCCGCCTCAGCACTCCCCTCGCCGTCCCACTTCCCCCAAACCAACCATCGCTCACCAGCCTGCGTGCTACCTCACTCCACACCTCAGCAAGTCCGGTACCTTCTTGGAGATGCCAAGCACAATGACAAACAGAAAGAGCCATATTTCCTCGTCAGCATACTATTTATTTATTTATTTATTTATTTATTTTGAAACAGGGTTTACTCTTGTCACCCAGGCTGGGGTGCCGTGGTGCGATCTCGGCTCACTGCAACCTCCTCCTCCCGG
>JAKFHT010001313.1:1550000-1677500 GCA_023783455.1 Erythrocebus patas
ATCTCCCAATACAGCCACGTCGTCTGGTCCGAGGAGTTAGGACTTTAACGTATAAATTTGGGAGGGTACCATTCAGCCTGTAACAGACAGAAAACGCACAAAATATACCCTGAGCTAGCTGTTTGTCATAAAGGGGTGTGAGTTGTTCGGTTCAGTTCAGTCTAGTGAGTACCGTGCCGTTCAGCTCACGGCAGCCTCAAGCTTCCAAATAAAAAAACTGTCTCAGCATAATCCAATGAGCACCGCTTTTAAATAGTGAATATACAGCCAGGCGTGGTGGCTCACCCCTGTAATCCTAGCACGTTCGGAGGCCGGGGCGGGCGGATCACCTGAGGTCAGGAGTTGGAGACCAGCCTGACCAACATGATGAAACCCTGCCTCTACTAAAAATTAAAAAAAAAGGAAAAAAGAAAAAAGAAAAATAGCCGGGTGTGGTGGTGTATGCCTGTTATCCCAGCTATTTGGGAGGCTGAGGGAGAATCATCTGAACCTGGGAGGCAGATGTCACAGTGAGCCGAGGCAGTACCATTGCATTCCAGCTTGGAAAGCAGAGCGAGACTCAGTCTCCAAAGAAAAAAAAAAGTAGTGACTGTGGACTTACATATTTTTAAAAATTAGTATTTTCACATAAAGCATAAAGTCATATCCAATATAGGCAACAGAAGCTGTCCTTAAATTTAACCCATTTTTGAATCCTACACTAACCCTTCTGAGGCAATGGCCCCGCATACATGGAGGCCAAACTCATTTAAAAAAAAAAAAAAAAAAAAAAAGCCATATTGAAAAATATCGCATTAGGAGAAAAACACATAAAATCCCCGTGTGATGGTCTGACCCCGCTCTGTGGGGCCCAGGGCCAAAAAGAGGAACCTCTCCCATCTATTGTTGGTCTGGCCTGTTTCATAACCACCATGCACCAAGTTCAGTCTGCAGATGACAGATCGCGGCTAAGAGCAGCTCGCTGGGTCTCCGGAGGCTGCTCGTGTCTGTCTCAGGGTGTGGTGCAGGCACAACCAGTGGGATTTTTTTTTCCCAGCACAGCAGAGAGCTGGCCCTTCATTCCTGCCCCTGTGCACAGCACACTGCCATAGGGCAGCCACCACTGGACCAGGAGGAGGAGGGTCCCCGAGGACCCTCTGCCCAGCTTGACGGCTGCTCAGACAAACACCACAAGACCAGCCTCACCCGGGACGTCTGCCCTCCCTGCAGCCGCCGCTGTAAGTCACGGGGACCTGGGGGTGTTCAGAGAGGAGAGGCCGCCCTGCAGAAATACCCCTGCGACAGAGCAGATCCGGGCCAGAGATGCGGTTGAATGGCAGAGAAAACCCTCAGCTCGGCCTGCCTTTGGGGTGTGTGATTTTTTTAACCCGGGCTCACCAGAGTCCTGCAAAACGATACACACCCTCAAGATAGGGGCCACACACTCTGCACAAGCTCTCGAGGGTCACAGAGAGGGCTGAGGTTGGCCTAGAAAAACATGGAAAAAGTCCACCTTCTTGAAAATGTGCTCTCCCAGAAATCTTCACACCTGTCTTCTGCTTTTATTTTGCTTTTGTTTTGTAGGGAGGAGACTTCATTCTTGGTTTTCGCAAATAAAAATAGTTGACGTCAATTGAGTGCACAGGATGCAGCAGCCACTTTGGCAAGGCCTTTATCTCTGGGATTTTCTTTCTTTTCTTTCTTTCTTTCTCTCTCTTTCTCTCTCTCTCTCTCTCTCTCTTTCTTTCCTTCCTTCCTTTCCTTCCTTCCTTTCCTTCCTTCCTTTCTATCCTTCCTTCCTTTCTTTCCTTCTTCTTTCCTTCTTTCTTTCCTTCTTTCTTTCCTTCTTTCCTTCTTCCTTTCCTTTCCTTTCCCTTTTCCTTTCTTTCGACGAAGTCTCGCTCTGTCGCCCAGGCTGGAGTGCAGTGGCATGATCTCAGCTCACTGCAACCTCCCCCTCCCGGATTCAAGTGATTCTCCTGCCTCAGCCTCCTCAGTAGTTGGGATGACAGGCGCCTGCCACCACGCCCGGCTAATTTTTTGTATTTTAGTAGAGATGGGGTTTCACTATGTTGGCCAGGCTGGTCTCGAACTTCCGACCTCAGGATCCGCCCGCCTTGGTCTCCCAAAGTGCCTGGGATGACAGGCGTGAGCCACGCGCACCCAGCCTTATCTCTGGGATTTTCGAAACTTCGTGAGACAGGTGCTATGACGATTGTCCCTGTTTTACCAGTAAGGGAAACTGAGGCGAACATGGAGCCGGCGGGGGGCTGTGTTCAAGACCTACAACCAGAAAGAGGCAGAGGTGGGCGCTGGGTGCTGCTTGTTAGCTTTGAACCACTGCACTGGGGAATTAGTGATGAACGATGCCTGACTGCCTTTGAAATAACCATGCCTCAGCCCAGGGCAGGTGGCATGGGCTCCGTAGGGCCCTCTTGCTGGAACTCAGGAATATTCTGTCTCCCAACTGGGAGCCCAGCCTGCCTGCCCCTAGTGCCTGAGGCATAACTGTCTTCTATGGCGAGCGATAGAAACTTGAGTCGACCTCGCTGAAGTCAAGGTGGAAAGTGTCAAATTGGATAATTAGGATTTCTATGAGGACTTCAGGCATGGCTGGATCCAGGAGCTTAAACGGCCACCAGTCTCTCCTCTTTCTCTTTCTCTCTTCCCACGTTTCAGCCCCACTTTTTTCTGCCTCCCTCAGCTACAGGGTGTGGAATGACTTCAGGAAGACCACCTTTTCTACAGGGATGGAAAGAGGGTCTCTGGTAGTCTGGGGTCCCCGTCTTTTCAGAGCAGAATCAAAAAGGGGACCCTCACTCTCCTGGCACCCACAAGTCACACCTCTTGAAGGGTTCTGACCGGCCATGTCAGAGACAAATGACCACTGCTTGCCATAATTTTTATGAACAGGGTGACGGACCCCCTAACTGGCCAGGCTTGGGCCACACCCCTCTCGGGTGATTGACAGGCTTGGGCCACACCCCCATCCTCAGTGATTGACAGGCTTGGAGCACACTCCCCCATCCTCAGTGATTGAGAGGCTTGGACCACACTCCCCAATCCTCAGTGATTGACAGGCTTGGACCACACTCCCCCATCCTCAGTGATTGACAGGCTTGGGCCACACCCCCATCTTCAGTGATTGACAGGCGTGGACCACACTCCCCCATCCTCAGTGATTGACAGGCTTGGACCACACTCCCCCATCTTCAGTGATTGACAGGCTTGGGCCACACCCCCATCTTCAGTGATTGACAGGCTTGGACCACACTCCCCCATCTTCAGTGATTGACAGGCTTGGGCCACACCCCCATCTTCAGTGATTGACAGGCGTGGACCACACTCCCCCATCCTCAGTGATTGACAGGCTTGGACCACTCCCCATCCTCAGTGATTGACAGGCTTGGACCACACTCCCCATCCTCAGTGATTGACAGGCTTGGGCCACACCCCATCTTCAGTGATTGACAGGTGTGGACCACACTCCCCCATCCTCAGTGATTGACAGGCTTGGACCACACTCCCCCATCTTCAGTGATTGACAGGCTTGGGCCACACCCCCATCTTCAGTGATTGACAGGCTTGGACCACACTCCCCCATCTTCAGTGATTGACAGGCTTGGGCCACACCCCCATCTTCAGTGATTGACAGGCGTGGACCACACTCCCCCATCCTCAGTGATTGACAGGCTTGGACCACACTCCCCCATCTTCAGTGATTGACAGGCTTGGGCCACACCCCCATCTTCAGTGATTGACAGGCGTGGACCACACTCCCCCATCCTCAGTGATTGACAGACTTGGACCACACCCCTCTCCTCATTGATTGACAGTCCTAGAGAACCACACAGCCCAGAGCGGGAGTGACCCCGGGGGAAAGGGGTGCTTGGTGCACAGTTTCCATGGATGCAGCGGAGAGGTCAGGGCCAGTGGTGAGCTGGACCAAAGTGGGCCAGAGGGAGGCGGTGGGGCCAATGTCCACACTGCCCCTGCCACCTTCTGTCCGTTCCATCACTCATTCACTCTGCATTCTCACAGTGGCATGCATTCATTCACTCCTTTCCTCATGTCCTCCACACATTCCATCACTCATTCACTCTGCATTCTCACAGTGGTATTCATTCATTCATTCACTCATCTCCTCATTTCCTCCACACATTCCATCATTCATTCACTCTGCATTCTCAGAGTGGCATGCATTCATTCATTCATTCACTCATTTCCTCCACACATTCCATCACTCATTCACTCTGCATTCTCAGGGTGGTATTCATTCATTCATTCATTCACTCATTTCCTCCACACATTCCATCACTCATTCACTCTGCATTCTCAGGGTGGTATTCATTCATTCATTCATTCACTCATTTCCTCCATACATTCCATCACTCATTCACTCTGCATTCTCACAGTGGCCTTCATTCATTCACTCATCTCCTCATGTCCTCCACACATTCCATCACTCATTCACTCTGCATTCTCAGGGTGGTATTCATTCATTCATTCATTCACTCATTTCCTCCACACATTCCATCACTCATTCACTCTGCATTCTCACAGTGGCATGCATTCATTCATTTCCTCATTTCCTCCACACATTTCATCAGTCATTCACTCTGCATTCTCAGAGTGGCATTCATTCACTCCTTTCCTCATTTCCTCCACACATTCTATCACTCATTCACTCTGCATTCTCACAGTGGCATTTATTCATTCGTTCATTTCCTCATTTGCTCCACACATTCCATCACTCATTCACTGTGCATTCTCAGAGTGGCATTCATTCATTCAGTCATTCTTTTCCTCATTTCCTCCACACATTCCATCACTCATTCATTCTGCATTCTCAGAGTGGCATTCATTCATTCATTCATCTCCTCATTTGCTCCACACTTGTCAAGAACTAGCGGGCATCACGCATTCACTCTTTCATTCACTCTACGTTTAGGGAGAAAACCCTGCACGTCATTCTTTCATTTATGCATTCACCCATTCGTTTATCAAGCAAGGCCTGTGTGTTACTTATTCGTTCATTCCCTCCATATTTGCAGAATGAATCTCTGGGTGTCATTCATTCATTCCCTCCACATTTCTGGGGAATCCTTATGTGTCATTCATTCATTCCCTCCACATTTACAGGGAATCCCTGGATGTCATTCATTCATTCCCTCCACACTTGCAGGGAATATCTAGGTGTCTTTCATTCATTCTCTCTACATTTGCAGAAGTGAATCCTGGGTGTCATTCATTCATTCCCTCCACATTTGCGGGGAATCCCTAGACATCATTCATTCATTCCCACCACATTTGTGGGGAATCCCTGGGTATCATTCATTCATTCTCTCTACATTTTCGGAAGTGAATCCTGGGTGTCATTCATTCATTCCCTCCACATTTGTGAGGAATCCCTGGGTATCATTCATTCATTTTCTCTACATTTTCAGAAGTGAATCCTGGGTGTCATTCATTCATTCCCTCTATATTTGCGGAAGTGAACCCTGATGTCATTTATTCATTCCCTCCACATTTATGGGAATGAATCTTGGTGTCATTCATTCATTCTCTCTACGTTTTTGGAAGTGAATCCTGGGTGTCATTCATTCTTTCCCTCCACATTTGTGGGGAATCCCTGGGTATCATTCACTCATTCTCTCTACATTTGTGGAACTGAATCCTGGGTGTCATTCATTCATTCCCTCCACATTTGTGAGGAATCCTTAGGTGTCATTAATTCATTTCTTCCACATTTGTGAGGAATCCCTGGATATCATTCATTCATTCCCTCCACATTTGTGGGGAATCCCTGGGTATCATTCATTCATTCTCTCTACATTTGTGGAAGTGAATCCTGGGTGTCATTCATTCATTCCCTCCACATTTGTGGGGAATCCCTGGGTATCATTCATTCATTCTCTCTACATTTGTGGAAGTGAATCCTGGGTGTCATTCATTCATTCCCTCCACATTTGTGGGGAATCCCTGAGTATCATTTATTCATTCCCTCCACATTTGTGGGAATGAATCTCTGGATGTCATTCATTCATTCTCTCTACATTTGTGTGGACACCCTGAGTGTTATTCATACATGCACCCATTCATTCCCTCCACAGTCATCGGGAATGTCCTATGTCACACACACACACACACACACACACACACCCTGCATTGACCAAGACCACCCCGGGTGCACAGCTCTAAGCTAAGGAAAGCAGACCCAAAGGAGTTTGCAGCAGGAGCTGTCACCCATGGGCTGGAATGAAATGCAGATTTCCAAGAGGCTCCAGCAGGTCCATGGTGAGCTGATGCCACAAGAAGGAGGGTTGAAGGTGTCACTCAAGACCGTGCTGGGTGCAGACAGGTGTGAGGAGCTGCATGGGGAAGAGGAGCCACAGGAGTTAGGGCAAGAGATATCCGTGAGTTGGTCCCACTGCTGTGGAGACACAGCCTGCCGCAGGGCCAGTGGACCAGCATACAAAAGGAGCTGGCATGATCATGTCGTCTGTGCCTGAGAGCGAGCAGGGGAAACACCACCCCGGAGTGTGAGTTGTGGTCAGTTGGTAGCTTTGTATCCGCCCCTTCCCAGCAGGGTGGTTTACAGCAGAAACAGGCAGTGAGATTGCTTGGTTCTTTCTGCCTCTCCAATAATAACTGAGGCAGGCTGAGGAGCTCCTGGTCCCCCAGTAATACACTGGGGACCACTTCTCTTCTTTTTTTTTATTTTTTATGATGATTATTATTTTTTTGAGACAGAGTTTTGCTCCTGTTGCACAGGCTGGAGAGTGCAATGGCGCGATCTCAGATCACCATAACCTCTGCCTCCCGGGTTCAAACAATTCTCATGCCTCAGCCTCCCAAGTAGCTGGGATTACAGGCAGGCATCACCACATCCGGCTTATTTTTAGTAGAGACGGGATTTCTCCATGTTGCTCAGGCTGGTCTCGAACTCCCGACCTCAGGCGATCCACCCACCTCGACCTCCCAAAGTGCTGGGATTACAGGTGTGAGCCACCGTGCCCAGCCTCCTCTTTTTTTTTTTTTTTTACCTGTATTCTGACTTGTCCCCAACCCCTGCGAAGAGCAGGTGCACATGCACCTGTCCAGCAGGCCAGGACCATGCTCCAGCCTCAGGGAGGACCAGGATGACACACCTCAGGTCTCTTCTCCTTGAGGAGCTCTCAGTATGCTGTGTGGTCCCTGAAATCCCCTCAGGAGGGCAAGGAGGATGAAACAGGCAGCCAGAGACAGGTGCACAGTTCAGGCTCAGGGGCGCACGTGTGTTTCTGCTCAGATGCACGTATTTGGAGATTAATGCAAAGCACAGTGTGGGCATCTTCTATACGCCCAGAAAACCTAAGGCCTGGATGCCAAGCACCGTGCCCTTCTCACTCATGGTTCAGGTTCCTGATGCCCTCTGCACCTCAGTGTCCCCACATGTAGTGCAAAGATGATAAGCGCATCTTCCTAGGACGGGGGGAACAAGAAAACGTTTGCAGACGTTCAATGTGGCGTCTGCTCCAGGAACAGGAGATGTCACCCGAGGACTCAAGGACGCTTGGCACTCTCCTTCCCTGTCAACTCGAGGTACCTAGGAAGGAAGCTGTGTGTGGCCGGGGAAGAGAAGGAGGAAATTGAAACAATGCTGGACTTGAGAACTTGGATGCCTTTCACTGTGGCTTCCTGACGGACGCCATGAGGTCACTGGTTAACACAGCAGTGTCCACCGCTTCCCCTCCACTCACACCCAGCCAAGGTCACATTGGCCATAGTGACCACAGGCAGGGAAGGCTTGCGCAGTGAGCGCCAGACACCCCGATGGGGACCTGAGGGATGAGGAGACCAGGCTGGCTAAAGCCCCAGTGACCACTGCATGCCCCAAAAGCGGAAGCTCGGCCCTGGGGCTGCCCTGCCCTGGGGAAAAAGGGTCACTCTGGCCGTGGCTGGGGCTGTCTGGGAGACAGGAAAACCCAAGCAAAAAAAGGGTGGAGTATTAAGATTGCAGGAACATTGAGGACTCAGGGCGGGCAGGGAGTCAGCCAGGAGGGGTGCGGTGGAAGGTCAGCTCAGACACAGGAAGTAAAACAGAAACGTAAGGGATGTCCTTCCTGCTTCAAGAGACAATCGTTTCATATTGAGATTATACTTTACATCATGGAAAACTCACCGTTTTAAAGCGAATAACTGGAGGACATCTAGGACATTCACAGTGCTGGGCAACATCCACGTCTGTCTATTTCCACCACTTTGTCATTCCCCCAAAAGGCAACACCCCTTTAGGCGGAAATTCAGTTCCCATTTCCCCATCCCCAGCCCCAGCCATGGTCATCTCCTTTCTCTCTATATGGATCATTCTGTTCTGGGCATTTTATTGAAATGGAATCCTACAGCACGTGGCCTTCTGTGTCTGGCTTCTCTCCCTGAGCGTCATGTCTTCAAAGTTCATCCACAGTGTAGAGCCTTGTTCCTTCGGTCAGAGCCTTGTTCCTTTTCATGGCTGTATACTATTCCACTGTGTGACTGTGGGCCCTTGTTGTGTTTATCTCTCTGTCTGTTGATGGGACGCTTGAGCCGTTTCCACCTTTTGGCTGTTGCGAAGAGTGCGGCAGGGAACGTTCATACGTAAGTTTGTATTTGTTGTTGTGTTTGAGACAGAGTTTCACTCTTTTCACCCAGGCTGGAGTGCAATGGCGCGATCTCAGCTCACTGCAACCTCCGCCTCCTGGGTTCAAGAGATTCTCCTGCCTCAGCCTCCCGAGTAGCTGGGATGACAGGCACCTGCCGCCACACCCGGCTAGTTTTGTATTTTTAGTAGAGACGGGGTTTCACCGTGTTGGCCAGGCTGGTCTGGAACTCCTGGCCTCAGGTGTTCCAGCCGCCTCAGTCTCCCAAAGTGCTGGGATTACAGGTGTGAGCCACGACACCCGGCCTCACCCGTTTTTATATAAGATATTTTGTGATGCTACCCTCACCAAAACGACATACAGAAAAAATGTGTTATACATATAATTACATATACATTATATATACACATAATGTGATCTATAAAATGTGTCATATATTTTATATATGCTATGTTCAATATGTCACATATATGTATAAATTATATATAACACATAATACTATACAATATATTGTATATAATTATTAAATATGCATACTATATAACATGCTTAATTTATATAATTTATAAATAAATTATTCTATATAAATATCATACATAAAAACATCTGTAATATATAATTTATATATTATATTACTTTACAGGATTATGTCTATTACTCAAATATTCTTAAATTTATGTATCCATATAGCCTTAATTACAATATAAAAGAGAAACAAAAGTAAATAAAACGTTAATTAGGTAACATTTAATTTAATGTGTACATATTTGGCCATAATTTACAGGAAGACGTCATTAAGGGGCCCGGTGCAGTGGCTCACGCCTGTAATCCTAGCATTTTGGGCAGTCAAGGCAAGGGGATTGCCTGACGTCAGGAGTTTGAGACCAGCCTGGGCAGCAGGGTAAAATGCCCATCTTTACTAAAAGACAAAAATTTAGCTGGGCATGGTGGCACCCACCTGCAGTTCCAGCTACTCAGGAGGCTGAGGCACGAGAATTGCTTGAACCCCTGAGGTGAAGGTTTGCAGTGAACAGCCACGATGCCACTGCACTCCAGCCTGGGTGACCCAGTGAGAATCTACCTTCAAAAGAAGAAAAAAGACATTATCAAGGGTTGGGTGCAGTGGCTCCGACCTGTAACCCCGACACTTTTGGAAACTGAGGCAGGAGAATTTCTGGAGTCTAGGAGTTGGGGACCATCCTGAGCAACCAAGTGCAATCTTGTCTCTGAAAAAAAAAAAAAAAAAAAGACATGATTACATCATTAAGGAATCAGATGTTTGCTTAACAAATCCTCCACCTGTCTTTATTTGTCTCCAGCTTTTACCTATAGGAGGGGAATCAGTGCATGACATGGTTAACCATTTCAGAACCCACCAGGTGATTTTCAGAGTCAATCTGCAAACACGCAGGACTCAAACAGGACATGGAAAATTCTAGTTTTTCCTCAGAATGGTGCCCCAGCTACCGCTTCCTTTTTTTTTTTTTTTTTTTTTTTTTTTTTAACAGGGCGTTGCTCTGTGGCTGAGGCTGGAGTGCAGCGGTAGGATCTCAGCTCGCTGCAACCTCCGCCTCCCTGGTTCCAGCAATTCTCCCGTCTCAGCCTCCCGAGTAGCCGGAATGACAGGCACCTGCCACCACGCCCGGCTAATGTTTTTCTGTATTTTTAGAAGAGACGGGGGTTTCACCACGTTGACCAGGCTGGTCTCGAACTCCTGACCTCGTAATCCGCCCGCCTCAGGCTCCCAAAGTGCTGGGATGACAGGCGTGAGCCACCGCACCCGGCCTGTTATGTGAATTTCTTGTGCTGTGGGATAGCCTAGGATGGGTCCTGCTTTGAAATCTTTTCAAATATCCTTTTCTATTGACCTGAGAACCTCCCTCAGGTCACAAAGAGAACAAAGACACGAGTGTCTGTCGATGATCCCTGGTACCCTGGGATCCTTTCGCCTTTCACGGGAGAGAGACTGAAACTGGGCTCACACCGTGGGGAGATACGTACACTGGAGCCTTGTCACAGCTGAGGGTTCCCGTCATTGGGGGTTTGGATCCAGGGAACAAGAGAAATACACGCTCCTTTGTGTTCAAAGATGAAAATCTTCCCTGGGTTTAGGGGAACCCCAGCTTTAGCTCTATGAGGGCCCAGCTTTGGGTGTAAGGGAGCCCAGCTTTGGGTTTAAAGGAGCCCAGCTTTGGATTTAAAGGAGGTCAGCTTTGGGTTTAGGAGAGCCCAGCTCTGAGGTTAAGGCACCTTAGCTTTGGGTTTAAGGGAGCTCAGCTTTGGGTTTAAAGTAGCCCAGCTTTGGGTTTAAAGGAGCCCAGCTTTGGGTTTAAAGGAGCTCAACTTTGGGTTTAAAGGAGCCCAGCTTTGGGTTTAAAGTAGCTCGGTTTTGGGTTTAAAGGAGGTCAGCTTTGGGTTTAGGAGAGCCCAGCTCTGTGGTTAAGGGACCTTAGCTTTGGGTTTAGGGGAGCCCAGCTTTGGGTTTAAAGTAGCTCGGTTTTGGATTTAAAGGAGGTCAGCTTTGGGTTTAAAGTAGCTCGGTTTTGGGTTTAAACGAGGTCAGCTTTGGGTTTAGGAGAGCCCAGCTCTGTGGTTAAGGGACGTTAGCTTTGGGTTTAGGGGAGCCCAGCTTTGGGTTTAAAGGAGCCCAGCTTTGGGCTTAGGGGAGCCCAGCTTTGGGTTTAAAGTAGCTCGGTTTTGGGTTTAAAGGAGGTCAGCTTTGGGTTTAGGAGAGCCCAGCTCTGTGGTTAAGGGACGTTAGCTTTGGGTTTAGGGGAGCCCAGCTTTGGGCTTAGGGGAGCCCAGCTTTGGGTTTAAAGTAGCTCGGTTTTGGATTTAAAGGAGGTCAGCTTTGGGTTTAGGAGAGCCCAGCTCTGTGGTTAAGGGGCCTTAGCTTTGGGCTTAGGGGAGCCCAGCTTTGGGTTTAAAGGAGGTCAGCTTCAGGTTTAGGAGAGCCCAGCTCTGTGGTTAAGGGACCTTAGCTTTGGGTTTAGGGGAGCCCAGCTTTGGGTTTAAAGGAGCCCAGCTTTGGGTTTAGGGGAGTCCAGCTTTGGGTTTGGGGGAACCCAGCTTTGGGTTTAAAGGAGCCCAGCTTTGGGTTTAAAGGAGGTCAGCTTTGGGTTTAGGAGAGCCCAGCTCTGTGGTTAAGAGACCTTAGCTTTGGGTTTAAGGGAGCTCAGCTTTGGGTTTAAAGTAGCTCAGCTTTGGGTTTAGGAGAGCCCAGCTCTGTGGTTAAGGGACCTTAGCTTTGGGTTTAGGGGAGTCCAGCTTTGGGTTTAAAGGAGGTCAGCTTTGGGTTTAGGAGAGCCCAGCTCTGTGGTTAAGAGACCTTAGCTTTGGGTTTAAGGGAGCTCAGCTTTGGGTTTAAAGTAGCTCAGCTTTGGGTTTAGGAGAGCCCAGCTCTGTGGTTAAGGGACCTTAGCTTTGGGTTTAGGGAGCCCAGCTTTGGGTTTAAAGGAGCCCAGCTTTGGGTTTAGGAGCCCAGCTTTGGGTTTGGGGAACCCAGCTTTGGGTTTAAAGGAGCCCAGCTTTGGGTTTAAAGGAGGTCAGCTTTGGGTTTAGGAGAGCCCAGCTCTGTGGTTAAGAGACCTTAGCTTTGGGTTTAAGGGAGCTCAGCTTTGGGTTTAAAGTAGCTCAGCTTTGGGTTTAGGAGAGCCCAGCTCTGTGGTTAAGGGACCTTAGCTTTGGGTTTAGGGGAGTCCAGCTTTGGGTTTAAAGGAGGTCAGCTTTGGGTTTAGGAGAGCCCAGCTCTGTGGTTAAGAGACCTTAGCTTTGGGTTTAAGGGAGCTCAGCTTTGGGTTTAAAGTAGCTCAGCTTTGGGTTTAGGAGAGCCCAGCTCTGTGGTTAAGGGACCTTAGCTTTGGGTTTAGGGGAGTCCAGCTTTGGGTTTACGGGAACCCTGCTTTGGGTATAAAGGAGCCCAGCTTTGGGTTTAAAGGAGGTCAACTTTGGGTTTAGGGTAACCCTGCTTTGGGTTTAAAGGAGCCCAGCTTTGGGTTTAAAGGAGGTCAGCTTTGGGTTTAGGGTAACCCTGCTTTGGGTTTAAAGGAGCCCAGCTTTGGGTTTAAAGGAGGTCAGCTTTGGGTTTAAAGGAGCCCAGCTTTGGGTTTTGGGGAGCTCAGCTTTGCGTCTAAGGGAGGCCCTCTTTGGTTCTTAAAGGAGCCTCTTTTTGAGTCTGAGGGAGGGCAGCTATGGGTTTTAAGAAAGGCCTGCTTTGGATCTAAGGGAGCCCAGCTCCGACTTCAGACAGGAACAAGATAGTTGAGGCCGTCTCGGTTTCACCTCCGGGAGTCTTTCTCTTTGGCTGCTCCGCTGGGCACACGGCTGGAAACAGGGTGAGTCGAATCCACCTAATTACAATTAAACTATCATGAGGCAAGTCGGCGTCGATTAACCCTGAGCAACGGTCTTTAAACGGAGAACGGCTGTTAGGAAGTGGAGCCTGCAGACCTTCCTGTCACCTCTCTCTCATCTGTTGAACAAATGTGTCTGCCGTAACCCCCGGTGACCATTGGCACTGCGGCTCGGTGATGGCAGAAGTGCTTAAATTTCAGAAGACGTGCTATTTGCACGTTCTTCTTTTGCAGCAGGGGCAGGGCCCACACGTCAACCACTGGGGTTTTTTTTTTTGTTTTTTGGTTTTTTTAACTGAAGGGCATTTCATGTTAATTAGCTTAATTCCACGTACAGTTGGCTTCCTGCTTTCCAGAGCGAGGTAGATTTTGCAGCTGCTGTTCAGACATCCCCACCCAGAGAGGTGTGTGCACGGGAAACTACTTGGAAACTTTAAAAAAACAGCCGTCGCGCGCACACACACGCACACACACACACACATTAATTTTGTTTTAAAAAGAGCTACTTGTGTTTCTCAGAATCCGCACTCTGGCCCGTGGGGGAGCCCTGTGTTACAGACTCTGAGAATGAGATACAGAAATCAGAGAAACGCGGCCGTTGCCTATGCAGACAACACAGCTCAAAATCGTCACGGGCGTCCGCGGAGGGCAGCATGCAAATCTCGCTGGGCAAACTGTCTGTTTGGTTGGGTTATGCAATAGAGGAAAATCAACACAGAGCGACAGAGCTCAGAGCATTTCCTACGCGTTTTTGTGCTTAGCTGCGAGGATTCTTGCCTTGTGATCTGAGGCCGAGGCAGGCAGGTCCTCTCTTCCCCCGACGCCTGCCAGCTGCTGGTTCACTGGGGTTGGCAGCTCACTTTGAAGTCAATAGAACACCGAGTTCGTTCAGAGGCAGGTGTTATCACAGTAACAGGGGTCACCGGGTCTACAGAGATGGGGAACTTGGAGGGTGCGAGGGATGGAAGCTGGGCTCCCCTAAACGCAAAGCTGGACTCTCCTAATCCCAAAACTGAGTTCTCCTAAACCCAAAGCTGGACTCACCTAATCCCAAAGCTGAGTTCTCCTAAGCCCAAAGCTGGGCTCCCCTAAACCCAAAGCTTGAAGAAAATGTGACTACATGGCCGGGCACGGTGGCTCACGCCTGTGATCGCAGCACTTTGGGAGGTCGAGGCAGGTGGATCACCTGAGGTCAGGAGTTTGAGACCAGCCTGACCAACATGGAGAAACCCCGTCTCTACTAACAATAACAAAACTTAGCCAGGCGTGGTGGCAGGTGCCTGTCAGCTACTCTGGAGACTGAGGCAGGAGAATGACTTAAACCCAGGAGGCGGAGGTTGCAGGGAGCCAAGATTGCACCGTTGCCCTCCAGCCTGGACCACAGAGCAAGATTCAGTCTCAAGGAAAAAAAAAAAAAAAAAAAGAAAATCTGATTCCAGGCTGCACAGTGACCTCAAAGTCAGAGGGTGCAGGGACTCTCTTCTTGTGACCAGCCTTCATTGAGAGTTCCGGTATTTCATCCGTTGGCATCTCTAGATCTTAGTCATCTCAAGACCCGTCGCCTAGCATGTCTCGGCGGTATTCATTTGCAATCCCCCGATGAGTTACGACGTGGAGTGATTTTTCGTAGGCGAATGTACCACCTGCAAAGCATCTTTGGTGAGGTGACCTATGTTTAAATGGGGCCGTTTGTTTTCCAGTGGGTGAGTCTGAAGAGGTTTTTTTTGGCACATTTTGCATCCTGGTTCTTTGTTTTACAAAATAAGTTCTTTATTTTAATTTTTATTATACTTTAAGTTCTGGGATACACGTGCAGAACGTGCAGGTTTGTTGCACAGGTGTACCCGTGCCATGATGGTTTGCAGCACCTGTCAACCTATCATCTACATTAGGAGTTTCTCCTAATGCTCTCCCTCCTCTTGCCCCCCACCCCCCGACAGGCCCCAGTGTGTGATGTTCCCCTCCCTGCATTCTCATTGTTCAACTCCCACTTATGAGTGAGAACACGCCGTGTTTGGTTCTCTGTTCCTCTCTTAGTTTTTGAAAATGATAGTTTCCAGCTTCATCCATGTCCCTGCAAAGGACATGAACTCACCCTTTTTTTTTTTTTTTTTTCGTTTGAGACAGGGCCTTGCTCTGTCAACCAAGCTGGGGGCGGGGGGCGGCTGTGGTACAACAATTGCTCACTGCAGCCTCAACCTCCGGGCCTCAAGAGATCCTCCTGTCTCAGTCCCCTGTATAGCTGGTACTCCAGGTGTACGCCGCCATGCCCAGCTAATATTTTTAAATTGTTTGTGTAGACAAGCTCTTGCCTTTTTTTTTTTTTTTTTTTTTTTAAGACGGAGTCTCACTCTGTCGCCCAGGCTGCAGTGCAGTGGTGCGATCTCTGCTCACTGCAACCTCTGCCTCCTGGGTTCAAGCAATTCTCCTGCCTCAGCCTCCTGAGAAGCTGGGATAACAGGCGCCCACCACCATGCCCAGCTCATTTTTGTATTTTTAATGGAGACGCGGTTTCTCCATGTTAACCAAACTGGTCTCCAGCTCCTGACCTCATGATCCACCGCCTTGGCCTCCCAAAGTGCTGGGATTACAGGCGTGAGTCAGTGCACCTGACCACATACTGGTTACAGATACGTGTTTTGAAAATATCTTCTTCATGCCTGTGACTTCTCATTCCATTCACAGTGTCTTTTGCAGATCAGACGTTTTTGCCTTTATTATTATTATTATTATTATTTTTGAGACAGAGTCTCACTCTGTTGCTCAGGCTAGAGTGCAGTGGTGCAATCTCGGCTCACGGCAACCTCTCCCTCCAGGGTTCAAGCGATTCTCCTGCCTCAGCCTCCCAAGGAGCTCGGCCTACAGGCACATGGCACCATACCTGGTTAATTTTTATATTTTTAGTAGAGACGGGGTTTCACCATGTTGGCCAGGCTGGTCTCAAACTCCTGACCTCAGGTGATCTGCCCGCCTTGGCCTCCCAAAGTGCTGGGATTACAGGCGTGAGCCACTGCACCCGGCTGAGACCAGACATTTTTAACCCGAACAAAGTCCAACTTTTCAATCATTTCTTTCCCAGTTGCTGCCTTTGTTGTGGTGCCTAAAAAGTCATCACCACCAGATCTGAGATCAATTAGATTCTCTTCTCTACTATCTTCTAGAAGTTTTCTAGTTTTGCGTTTTATATTGAAGTCTATTAGCAGATGCCTGTAATCCCAACACTTTGAGAGGCCAAGGGGGGGCGGATCATTGGAGCCCAGGTAAGATGGCACCGCTGCGTTCCAGCCTCAGTGACAGTGTGAAACTCTGTCGCAACAACCAAAAAAAGGACAGTGGCGTATTCACTAAAAGACACCTAGATTTAAGCATAGAGAACCTAGAAATAAAACCACACAAATCTAATCAGTTCCTGTGATGTATACATATTTGTGAGCATCCTATTAACAAGACAGAGTCAAAAGGCCCAGCAGATAAATGTCTAACAAAGTCATGTCCCAAAAAGGACACCCGTGGTCAATCAATGTAGAAACATGCCAGCCTGTCCGGGCACAGGGGTTCGTGCCTGTCATCCCAGCACTTTGGGAGGTCGAGGCGGGCAGATTAGCTGAGGTCAGGAGTTCGAGACCAGCCTGGCCAACATGGTGAAACCCCGTCTCTATTAAAAATACAAGAATTGTCTGGGTACGGTGGCTTACACCTGTAATCCCAGCACTTTGGGAGGCCGAGGCGAGTGGATCACAAGGTCAGGAGAATGAGACCATCCTGGCTAACACAGTAAAACTCTGTCTCTACTAAAAATACAAAAAACTAGCCGGGCGTGGTGGTGGGCGCCTGTAGTCCCAGCTACTCGGAGGCTGAGGCAGGAGAATGGCGTGAACCCGGGAGGCAGAGCTTGCAGTGAGCCGAGATCATGCCACTGCACTCCAGCCTGGGTGACACAGTGAGGCTCCGTCTCAAAAAATAATAATAATAATAATTACAAGAATTAGCTGGTGTAGTGGAGCACACCTGTAATCCCAGCTACTCAGGAGGCTGAGGTGGGAGTATAGCTTGAACCCAGGAGGTGCAAGCTTCTGTGAGCCAAGGTCGTGCCACTGCACTCCAGCCTGGGTGACAGAGGGAAACACTGACTCAGCCAAAAAAAAAAAAAAAAAAGAAAGAAACATGTCAACCTCTGTGGCTGTGATGAAAATATAAGTTGAAACTTCTCACCCTTCAGGCAAATTGCTGTCACCCTTGTTGATGAGGGTATGAGAATGAGTGTTGCCTGTGTCTATTAGCTGCAAGCACCTATTGGTGCAATTTACTGGGGAACTATTTGGTGATACTGCCTCTGTTTCTATCTTCTAGAAGGAATTGTAGAGAGTCAATATAATTTCTTCCTTAAATGTTGGGGAAAATGCATCAGTAAACCCATCGGGGCCTGGAGCCTTTTGTTTGGGAAGGTTACTAAATTATTGATTCAATTTCTTTAAGAGGTATAGGCTTACTCAGATTGGCTATTTCTTGTTGCGTGAGTTGTCAGATTTTGTCCTTTTGTGCTTTTCATCTAGGTGATCGATTTTATGGGCGCAGAATTGTGTATAATATTTCTTTATGAGCTTTTTAATGTCCGTGGGATCTGTACTGATGTCTCCTCTTTCATTTGCAGTATTAGTAACTTGTGTTCTCACTCTTTGTTGTTGTTGTTAACCTGGCCAGAAGCTTATTAGTCTCACTGATTGTTATTTCAAAGAACAAGCCTATGGTTTTGTTGATTTTTGCCTATTGACTTGCTGTTTTCAATTCCACTGATTTCTGTCCTCCATGGACTTCCTGTTTTCAAATTCATTGATTTATCCTCTAATCCATTATTTATGATTCCTTTCTTTCTTCTTCCATTAGATTTAATTTGCTCTTCTTTTTCTAGTTCCTTGAGGTGGAAACTTAAATCGTTGATTTTAGATCTTACTTCCTATCTAATACAGGCATTCAATTTAAAATATGCACACCCTTCACATCAGCCGTTCTTCTCCTAGAAATCTATCCTAGAAAATGTTCTCACAGGTATGCACAAAAATACTTACAGAGGAGTGTGTGTAAGCACAGGCTGGAGCAGAATTGATCCATCCAAATCCCCTCACTGTGGGGCATATGGTTAGAGACACCACAAGACATTCACAAAGGTGGTGACGGGTGTATGTCCTACTAGAAAAATAAAACTCACCTGTGTTTGGAAGGAGGCTCCACAGTAAAGGAGCTCCCAGAGGTTATTTCTGAAAGGGAGTGGGACCTGGAGGGGAAAGATATGAAGACAAACATGAATACAGAGCTCTCCATTTCCCTTTATTCTTTTACTCATAACAAGGGTGTGTGTGTTCTGTAATTGGAAGGTCTAAACATTAAACCAAAGTTGAAAACTCAGTGGTGGTTGGAAGTTCAGAAGAGGTTGCATCTGCTTCTGTGGATGAGGGGACTTGGGAAAATGCCTGGAAGGGGTGGTATATAAGTTGCAGTTCAATGGGAAGGGACCACCGGAAAGGCAGACATCAGGGGGCGGGAGGCTTCTGGTATGTTCCATGATAGTCTTTGCACCCTGAGCCCACCACCTAGCCTCTCTGTTTTCCTAGCCCCTGCTATCTATGGTCATGAAAGATGATTGATTCATAATTGATACATGATAGATAAAAAGATACCTGTGCCAGGTGCAGTGGCTCACACCTGCAATCCCAGCACTTTGGCAGGCTGAGGAGGGTGGATCATGAGGTCAGGAGTTCAAGACCAGCCTGGCCAACATGCTGAAACCCCATCTCTATTAAAAATACAAAAATTAGCCAGGCGTGGTGGCAGGTGTCTGTAATCCCAGCTACTCAGGAGGCTGAGGCAGGAGAATCGCTTGAACCCGGGAGGCGGAGGTTGCAGTGAGCCAAGATCGCACCACTGCACTCCAGCCTGGGCAACAGAGTGAGACTCTGTCTCATAAATAAATAAATAAATAAATAAATAAATAATAATACCTGTGTCACTTCAGCTTCCCATAATGAAAACCTCCAATTTCTTCCTACTTCCTCCCTCCCAAAAGCACCTGTCTGTCACCCTACAGCCTGTCTGCAATCTCTTATTTATAGTCTGCCTTCTGCAATCTCTCTGGTTTATGGGATCCCTGTTTGCAAAAGGTATGTTGGTAATAATTTCTGCTTCCCTGCTGTGCCTACACACACACACAAACGCACACGCCTGCAAGTGCCATTTTCATTTTAAAAGCACTGGTGTCCGTCATACAGAGAAATGCGTAGGACTGGAAACAGGAGATACCAAAGGAAGGTTCCAGAGGAGTCAAGAACTTCTCTTTGTCATTGCTTCTGGCCACAGCTCTGACGTCTGACCCCACTCCAGCCCAGGGACCAAGAGATGTTTTAGCCCATGTTCCTTATGTCTTCCTGAAGACCAGGTCTCCTCCTCTATGATGGGGTGGGAGGTCCATGACGGCAAGACAATGAGGGGCACGTGAAGGCGCTTTAAGGAATTGTTCTTCATCCACAGCTAGTCACTAACCATGATGAGACCACTGTCCCTTTCTGTGACACCGGCTCCTTGCTAGGACCATCTCCCCGGGGTCCTTTCTCTCCCTAAAATCTCTTGCAGACATTCTTTGGAAAGTACTCCTGGGCTCTGTGTGTTTGCTGAAGCCTGTTCTTGTCACACAGTTGCTTGAGGGCAGGTTTTTCAGCCTCGGCACGGCTGACATTTCACGCCAGATCATCCTCCGTGGTGGGGACATCCTGTGTACTGTGGGGTGTTGAGCAGTGTCCCTGGAATCTACCCACCAGATGCCAGGAGCATCTTCCCAATTATCATACCTAAATCATTCACATTTGCAAACCATTGAATGGATAGATAATTGATGCATAGATAAATAATTGATAGATGATTGATGAACACATATATGTCATTGTTAGATAACTGATACACAGATGATAAATAGATGTAATTAATAGATAATCAGTTGGTAGGTAATTGATATGGATAGATGACAGATCCGTAGAAAGATGATTGATTCATAATTGATACATGATAGATATGATTGCTAGATAGATAAGTAATTGACAGAAGACTAATAGATGATTGATTGATTGATAGACAATTGACATAGATGATAAGATCATTGGTTGCAAGATGATTGGCTAATTGATAGATAATTGATATAGACAGATGATCGATGATGGATGGATGACAGGAGATTGATAGACAAACGGATTCATGGATAGATAGATGGCGAATTTCTTTTTTCTTTTCTTGAGATGGAATCTCGCTCTGTCACCCAGGCTGGAGTGCAATGGCACGATCTCAGCTCATTGCAACCTCTGCCTCCCGGGTTCAAGCAATTCTCCTGCCTCAACTTCCCAAGTAGCTGGGATTACAGGTGGCCGCCAACACGCCCGTCTAAGTTTTGTATTTTTAGTAGAGATGAGGCTTCACCATGTTGGCCAAGCTGATCTCAAACTCCTGACCTCAGGTGATCCACCCACCTCAGCCTCCCAAAGTGCTGAGATTACAGGCGTGAGCCACTGCACCAGGCCGATGGTGAATTTCTTATGCTCAGGCCAGGTTGTCAACCTCAGCACTGTAGATATTTGAGGCTGGATGGTTCTCTGTGGTGGGGCCCTCCTGTGCACGGTAGGGTGTTGAGCGCCAACCCTGAGCTCCACCCACCAGATCCTAGTAGCATCCTGCATCCTTCCTTAAGATGTGACAACCAGAGATGTCTCCTACATTTCCAACTATTCTTGAGGGTGGGGGAAGCCTTTTAGGTGACCCTTGTTCTTCTAGACCTGGCATTGGTCACCCTCAGCTACCTCTCAAACATCTACATGACCCATTATATTTCTTTTTTTTTTTTTTTTTTTTTTTTGAGACGGAGTCTCGCTCTGTCGCCCAGGCTGGAATGCAGTGGCACGACCTCGGCAGACTGCAAGCTCCGCCTCCCTGGTTCATGCCATTCTCCTGCCTCAGCCTCCCAAGTAGCTGGGACTACAGGCACCCACCACCACGCCCGGCTAATTTTTGTTGTCGTTGTCGTTGTTGTATTTTTAGTAGAGACAGGGTTTCACCGTGTTAGCCAGGATGGTCTTGATCTCCTGACCTTGTGATCCACCTGCCTCGGCCTCCCAAAGTGCTGGGATTACAGGTCTGATCCTCTGCGCCCGGCCGACCCACTATTTTTCTAAATCGATATCAAGGACTCTTGCTCAAACATGTCTGGGTGCACTAACAGTGACGCTGAGACCACATTGTAAAATCCTGAACAACCTGGTCATGGGAGGTGTCCCAAACCTGGATTCTTCCCATTCACCTAAATACTGATCCATCCATCTACTCATCCACCCACCCACTCACTCATCCATTCACAAATGCACCCATCATTCATCCACCCTTCCACCCACCCATCTACCCATCCCCATCCATTCATCATCCATCCACCCACCCGTCCACCCAGTCATCCATCTATCTACCCATCCATCCATCCACCCATCCACCTACTCATGTATACATCTTCCCATCCATCTACCCATCAACCCATCAATTCATCCACCCACACATCCATTCACCTAAATACTGATCCATCCATCCACCCACCCACTCACTTACCCATTCACAAACGCACCCACCATTCATCCACCCTTCCACCCACCCATCCATCTACCCATCCCCATCCATTCATCATCCATCCACCCACCCGTCCACCCAGTCATCCATCTATCTGCCCATCCATCCATCCACCCATCCACCTACTCATGTATACATCTTCCCATCCATCTACCCATCAACCCATCAATTCATCCACCCACACATCCATTCACCTAAATACTGATCCATCCATCCACCTATCCACCCACTCACTCACTCATCCATTCACAAACCCACCCACCATCTATCCACCCACCCATCCATCTACCCATCCCCATCCATTCATCATCCATCCACCCACCCATCCACCCAGTCATCCATCCATCCACCCATCCACCTACTCATCTATACATCTTCCCATACATCTACCTATCAATCCATCAATTCATCCACCCACACATCCATTCACCTAAATACTGATCCATCCATCCACCCACCCACTGACTCACCCATTCACTAACGCACCCACCATTCATCCACCCTTCCACCCACCCATCCATCTACCCATCCCCATCCATTCATCATCCATCCACCCACCCATCCATCCACCCACCCATCCACCCATTCATCCATCCATCCACCCATCCACCTACTCATCTATACATCTTCCCATCCATCTACCCATCAACCCATCAATTCATCCACCCACACATCCATTCACCTAAATACTGATCCATCCATCCACCCATGCACCCACCTACCCACCCACCATTCATCCACACATTCACCCTCCCACGCACCCACCCACCCACCCTTCCATGCACTCCATCCATCCAACCATCCATCCATCCACCCATCCATCTGCCCACCCAGGCACTCATCCACTCGGCCACCCATCCATCCATTCATCCATCCATCTACCCACCTGTGTACCCATTCATCCACCCATCTATGCATCTACCCATCCATGCACCCACCCATCCATCCATGTATTCACCCATCTACCCATCCATCCACTCTCGTCTCTGTCTTCATCTTCCCATGCCTTCTCTCTGTGTCTGTGCCTAAATTTCCCTTTCTCCTAAGGACACCAGTGAATTCTATTAGGGCCTCTCCCTACTCTATTATGACCGCGTTTTTGACTTCAGGAATGACATAGACACAGACCCTATTTCTAAGTAAGAAATGGCCATCCGTTTTGATTGTCTTCCAGCGGCACAGCTCCAACACAGTGCCATTTGCCGCGTTTGGGGTTTAGGGCCTCCTGAGGCAGCCCTATGAAAAGAACCACAAACTGGGTGGTGCAAACACCCCACAAACCCAGAAAGGAGAGCAGATGAGAAGCGTGGGGCTGGCTTGTGACTCCTTAGGGCTGGGCCCTCTCGCTCCCCTGTGTGCTCAATACTTGGGGACAGCCCCCAACACTCAGGAAGGAGGGGTTGTTGTAGCTAGAAGACAGCAGCTGTCAAAAAGGGTCTGTCGCCGGCATGCCATCCCTGCTGCCAATAAGGTGCTACCTTTCGAGTCTTTCTCATCGCAATCCTGTAAGGTCCACCCCGAACAAGACTGTAGGATTCCTGCTCTCCACATCTGAACCCTTCAGAAAGGGGTTCCCAGGGCTGGGAATGAGGGGAGAGCAACTCCAAGAATCAGGAACACGCCAGGCGCGGTGGCTCACACCTGTCATCCCAACACTTTGGGAGGCTGAGGCGGGAGGATCATCTGAGAACAGGAGTTTGAGACCAGCCTGGCCAACATGGTGAAACCCCATCACTACTAAAATTACAAAAAAAAAACAAAAAACAAAAAGGTTGGGCACGGTGGCTCATGTCTGCAATCCTAGCACTTTGGGAGGCCGAGGAGGGTGGATCACCTGAGGTCAGCAGTTCGCAACCATCCTGGCTAACACGGTGAAACCCCTTCTCTACTAAAAATACAAAAATTAGCTGGGTGTGGTGGCGGGAGCCTGTAGCCCCAGCTACTCGGGAGGCTGAGGCAGGAGAATCGCTTGAACCTGGGAGGCAGAGGCTGCAGTGAGCTGAGATCACACCGTTGCACTCCAGCCTGGGCAAAAAGAGTGAAACTCCATCTCAAAAAGAAAAAAAAAATTACAAAAAAATTAGCCGGGCGTGGTGGCGGGTTCCTGTAGCCCCAGCTACCCAGGAGGCTGAGGCAGGAGAATCGCTTGAACCCGGGAGGCAGAGGTTGCTGTGAGCCGAGATCGCGCCACTGCACTTCAGCCTGGGCAACAGAGCAAGACTCCGTCTCAATAAAAAAAAAAAAAAAAAACAATCAGAAAGAACCATCCTCAGAGGATGAATAAACAGAATTTGTCTATCCATACAGTGGACAATTAATTTTTTTATTTATATAAATAATACTTTTATTTGTGTTTTGCCCCCCAGAAGCTATTTTTTAAAAGACCTGGTTATACAAATGATGGTATTTTACAACTGAGGAAATAGATAATTAAAATATTCATGTTACCACATTAATAGACCTAAAGAAAAATGTGATTATTTTCATAGATGCTGAAAAGGCCTTTCATAAAATTTTAATAACTATTTCTGATTTAAAAAAAACCACGCATGTTTTATATTAATTCATAGACTCTTACCATTGCAAAGCACATATATCTCATTATGGACTTATATTTCTTCTTCTTTTTATTATTATACTTTAAGTTCTAGGGTACATGTGCACAACGTGCAGGTTTATTACATATGTATACATGTGCCATGTTGGTTTGCTGCACCCGTTAACTCGTCATTTACATTAGGTATTTCTCCTAATGCTATCCCTCCACCCTCCACCCTCCCCACAATAGGCCCCGGTGTGTGATGTTCCCCTCCCTGTGTCCAAGTGATCTCATTGTGCAATTCCCACCTACGAGTGAGAACATGCGGTGTTTGGTTTTCTGTCCTTGCGATAGTTTGCTGAGAATGATGGTTTCCAGCTGCATCCATGTCCCTGCAAAGGACACGAACTCATCCTTTTTTATGGCTGCATAGTATTCCATGGTGTATACGTGCCCACACAATGGACTACTATGCAGCCACTAAAAGGACTTAAGCTCTGACACAGACTCCTGTGTGGATGAACTTTGAAGACTCCAGGCTCAGTGACAGAAGCTGGACACGAAAGATCACATATTGTCGAATTTTCTTCTTATAAAATGTCTAGAATAGGCAAATCCACAGAGACCAGAAAGCAGATTTGAGGTTGACAGGGGCTGAGGACAGGAAACAACAGGATCGACAGTTGTGGGGTTCTCAACGGTTTTTGTTTTGTGTTGTGTTGTTTTGTTCTGAGATGGAGTTTCGCTTTTGTTGCCCAGGCTTGAGTACAATGGTGTGATCTCGGCTCACTGCAACCTCTGCCCACCACCGAGGTTCAAGCGATTCCTCTGCCTCAGCCTCTGGAGTAGCTGGGATGACAGGCACCTGCCACCACACTCGGTTAATTTCTTGTGTGCTTTTAGTAGAGACGGGGTTTCACCATGTTGGCCAGGCTGGTCTCGAACTCCTGACCTCAGGTGATCCACCTGCCTCGGCCTCCCAAAGTGCTGGGATGACAGGTGTGAGCCACGATGCCTGGCCAGGTTCTGAGTTTTGTTCAGGGAGGAAAATGGCTCTGGAATTGCATGACGGCGTTGTTTATACATCTGTGAATATATTAAAAACCATTGAAATGTATGAATGAGTGAAAGGTTGTGGTATGTAATACGTAACTCACATCTTGGTAAAGCTGTTTTTTGTTTGTTTGTTTTGTTTTTTATTTTATTTATTTATTTATTTTTGAGACGAAGTCTCGCTCTCTCTCCCAGGCTGGAGTGCAGCGGCGCCATCTCGGCTCACTGCAAGCTCCACCTCCCGGGTTCACGCCATTCTCCGGCCTCAGCCTCCCGAGTAGCTGGGACTACAGGCACCCGCCACCATGCTAATTTGTTTGTGTTTTTTTTAGTAGAGATGGGGTTTCACCATGTTAGCCAGGATGGCCTCGATCCCCTGACCTGGTCATCTGCCCGCCTCGGCCTCCCAAAGTGCTGGGATTATAGGTGTGAGCCACGGCGCCCGGCTGGTAAAGCTGGTTTTAGGAGAAATAAATGACAGGGCTGGCAGAGGTACACACAGACCCTCAACAGGCGAGAAACATTCCTGGATGCATTGCTGCCAGAAAGATATGCATTTTCCTGGAAAGCGTAAGAAAAAGGGTCCAACCTGGCCGGGCATGGTGGCTCACGCCTGTCATCCCAGCACTTTGGGAGGCCGGGGCCATTGGATCACCTGAGGTCAGGAGTTCAAGACCATCCTGGCTAACATGGTAAAACCCCGTCTCTACTCAAAATACAAAAATTAGCCAGGCAGGGTGGCGGGCGCCTGTAGTCCCAGCTACTCGGGAGGCTGAGGCAGGAGAATCATTTGAACTCGGGGAGGCAGAGGTTGCGGTGAGCCGAGATCACGCCACTGCACCCCTGCCTGGGTGACAGACTTCCAAAAAAAAAAAGAAAAGAAAAAGAAAAGAAAAAAATAGGGTCTAACGTGCAGCCCCTGAGCGCCCACCTGTGGTCGGTCTGTTGATTCAGACCATGCAGTGCCCAGATATTTCTGGAATAGCCACCTCTGCAGGCCAGACACCGCCAAGAGCAACCGTTGTACTCATTTTGTGAAATTTCCATCCTGCCACCCCAGCCTCGGCGGGACCCAAACCGCAAGCCGGTGCCTCTTGTGTCAGGGCAGCTGGTGACAGTTAGAGGTTAATTTCTTGATTCATCACCCACGTTGCTCAGCAGTCCTGGCTGACTGTCTTCCCTGGGGGCTGTCCAGTGGCCGCAGGGGACAGACCCGAAGTTGCAACACGTCTGGCTGTGAAGGGACTGCTCGCTGGATTGTCAGACCACCCAGGTTACAGACATGAGGGTGGCTGGGTGAGGTCGCCATTGCAGGACTTCCAACAGCACGTGATGGTTAAATGTGTGCGAGGCACAGCTGCCTACCTGGAGGGTTAAAGCCACAAATTCTAGCCCAGGTGTGGTGGCTCAGGCCTGTAATCCCAACACTTTGGGAGGCCGAGGCAGGAGGATTGCTTGAAGCCAGGAGTTTGAGACCAGCCTGGGCAAAAGAGTAAAACCCCATGTCTACAAAAAATAAAAATATTAGCTGGGCATGGTGGCATGCACCTGTACACCCAGCTACTCAGGAGGATTGCTTGAAGCCAGGAGTTTGAGACCGGCCTGGGCAACATAGCAAAACCCCGTGTCTACAAAAAATAAAAATGTTAGCTAGCTGGGCATGGTGGCATGCACCTGTAGACCCAGCTACTCAGGAGGATTACTTGAAGCCAGGAGTTTGAGAGCAACCTCAGCAATATAGCAAAACCCCATGTCTACAAAAAATAAAAATATTAGCTGGGCATGGTGGCATGCACCTGTAGTCCCAGCTACTCAGGAGGCTGAGGCAGGAGGATCACTTGAAGCCAGGAGTTTGAGACCAGCCTGGGCAAGATAGTAAAACCCCATGTCTACAAAAAATAAAAATATTAGCTGGACATGGTGGCACGTACCTGTAGTCCCAGCTAGTCAGGAGGATTGCTTGAAGCCAGGAGTTTGAGACCAGCCTGGGCAAGATAGTAAAACCCCATGTCTACAAAAAATAAAAATGTTAGCTGGGCATAGTGGCACGCACCTGTAGACCCAGCTACTCAGGAGGATTACTTGAAGCCAGGAGTTTGAGAGCAACCTCAGCAACATAGCAAAACCCCGTGTCTACAAAAAATAAAAATGTTAGCTGGGCGTAGTGGCATGCACCTGTAGTCCCAGCTACTCGGGAGGCTGAGGCAGGAGGATTGCTTGAAGCCAGGAGTTTGAGAGCAACCTCAGCAATATAGCAAAACTCCATGTCTACAAAAAATAAAAATATTAGCTGGACATGGTGGCATGCACCTGTACACCCAGCTACTCAGGAGGATTGCTTGAAGCCGGGAGTTTGAGAGCAACCTCAGCAATATAGCAAAACCCCATGTCTACAAAAAAATGAAAATATTAGCTGGGCGTGGTGGCACGCACCTGTAGTCCCAGCTACTCTGGAGGCTAAGGCAGGAGGATTGCTTGAAGCCAGGAGTTTGAGACCAGCCTGGGCAACATAGCAAAACCCCATGTCTACAAAAAATAAAAATATTAGCTGGGCGTGGTGGCACGCACCTGTAGTCCCAGCTACTCTGGAGGCTAAGGCAGGAGGATTGCTTGAAGCCACGAGTTTGAGACCAGCCTGGGCAACATAGCACAACCGCGTGTCTACAAAAAATAAAAATATTAGCTGTGCATGGTGGTAATCTCACCTGTAGTCCCAGCTACTCAGGAAGCTAAGGCAGGAGGATTGCTCAAAGCCAGGAGTTTGAGACCAACCTGGGCAATATAGCAAAACCCCATGTCTACAAAAAATAAAAATACTAACTGGGCATGGTGGCATGCACCTGTAGACCCAGCTACTCAGGAGGCTGAGGCAGGAGGATTGCTTGAGGCCAGGCGTTGGAGGCTGCAGTGAGTTACGTTTGCACCACTACCCTCCAGCCTGGGCAGCAAAGCAAGACCTCATCTCCATAAAACAAACAAAAACAAACAAGCAAAAAAACAATTCCAGGGAACCCCTGTTTCCAGTTCTGCCCACTTTACATTCTCGAAATAAAAATAGCATCCTTTTGACAGACACATTTTTCATCAGCAGTGCGTGGCTAAAGCATCTCTCCTTCCAGACGTCCGCCACGGCCACAGCAGGCAGAACCCTAAGAAGGAAGGGTCTGATTTTCCTCCTGAAGCCATAGGTGGCCGGAGGTGCCCGGCTGGCCGTGGAGGGCGGTGCTGACTCGTGCATAACCGTAGGTTTCATACCTGGGCACGTCCAGGCGGGGCACAAAACTTCTCCCTGAAACTGAAATGAAAGCTCTGGGCCATTTTAAAAGCAGTTTGAGGAAGCTGTTGGTGCAGCACTTGGTAAGAAGTCAGAAGCCTCCTCTGGAGGAAGAAAGAGCAGGGTGGAGCCGTGGGCTGACATGGGTGTCACAAGCTAGAAAGACTTTGGAAATCTCCCGGCGCTCGGATTGTGTGTTTTCTCCTGATAGATGCTTTGTGGGAGGAATGTCCCTGAAATGAAAGGATTGACACCTGGGGGCTGACAGTCGGTCGCTTTGTGGTTTCCATCCATGGGGGACAGTGAGTGAGTCGTCAGGTCTGTACCACAATGTGTTCAACCTGCCCAGGGGAGCCACAGGCCCCACTCTGCATCTTCTAAGAGTCTCAGCCTGTGACATGCACCAAGGTCTCCAATGACCTCCCTGATCCAAGGGAGGAGGGAGGAGGAGGGAAGGAAGGAAGGAAGGAAGGAAGGAAGGAAGGAAGGAAGGAAGGAAGGAAGGAAGGAAGGAAGGAAGGAGTGAGGGAGAGAAAGAAGGAATGAAGGAGAGAGGGAGGGAAGAGAAGGAAGGATGGGAGGGAAGGAGGAAAGAAAGGAGGGAGGGAAGGAAGGAGAGAGGAGAAAGAGGACAGACAGAAGGAAGGTAGGAACGAAGGAGAAAGGGAGGAAGGAGGGAGGAGGGAGGGAAGGAAGGAGGAGGAAGGAGGAAGAAGGAGGGAGGAGGAAGGAAGGAAAGAGGAGGGAGGGAGGAAGAGAAAGAAGGAGGGAGGGAAGGAGGAAGAAAGAGAGGGAAGGAAGGAGAGAGAAAGAGGACAGACGGAAGGTAGGAAGTAAGGGAGAAAGGGAGGAGGGAGGGAAGGAAGGGAGGAGGGAAGGGAGGAAGAAGGGAGTAAGGAATGAAGGAGGGAGGGACGGAAGAGAAGGAAGGAGGGGAGGGAAGGAGGAAAGAAAGGAGGGAGGGAAGGAAGGGGAGAGGAGAAAGAGGAAAGACGGAAGGTAGGAAGGAAGGGAGAAAGGCAGGAAGGAGGGAGGGAGAGAATGAGGGAAGGAAGGGAAGAGGAAGGGGTGAAAGAGGGAGGAGGGAAGGAAGGAATGAAGGAAGGAGGGAGAGAAGAGAAGAAAGGATGGGAGGGAAGGAAGGGAAGAGGAGAAAGAGGAAAGACGGAAGGTAGGAAGGAAGGAGGAAGGGAGGAAGGAGGGAGGAGGGAAGGAAGGAGGGAGGGAAGGAGGAAGAAAGGAGGGAGGGAAGGAAGGAAGGAGGGAGAGAAGAGAAGAAAGGATGGGAGGGAAGGAAGGAAGGAAGGAGAAAGGGAGGAAGGAGGGAGGGAGGAAGGAGGAAGGAAGGAGGAGGGAAGGAGGAAGGAAGGAGGAGGAAGGAGGAGGAGGGAAGGAAGGAAGGAAGGAAGGAAGGAAGGAGGAGAAGAGAAGAAAGGAGGAGGAGGGAAGGAAGGAAGGAGGAAGGAGGAGGGAGGGAAGGAAGGGAGAAAGGAGGAAGGAGGAAGGAAGGAAGGAGGGAGGGAAGGAAGGAGGAAGGAAGGAGGAAGGAGGAGGAAGGAGGAAGGGAGGAAGGAGGGAGGAGGGAAGGAGGAAGGAAGGAAGGAGGAAGGAAGGAGAGGAGGAAGAGAAGGAAGGAGGAAGGAAGGAGGGAGGAGGGAGGAAGGAAGGAGGAGGGAAGGAGGAAAGAGGGAGGGAGGGAAGGAAGGAATAAAGAAGGGAGGGAGGGAAGAGAAAGAAGGAGGGGAGGGAAGGAGGAAAGAAAGAGAGGGAAGGAAGGAGAGAGGAGAAAGAGGACAGACGGAAGGTAGGAAGTAAGGGAGAAAGGGAGGAGGGAGGGAAGGAAGGAGGAGGAAGGGAGGAAGAAGGAGTAAGGAATGAAGGAGGAGGGACGGAAGAGAAGGAAGGAGGAGGAAGGAGGAAAGAAAGGAGGGAGGGAAGGAAGGGGAGAGGAGAAAGAGGAAAGACGGAAGGTAGGAAGGAAGGGAGAAAGGCAGGAAGGAGGGAGGGAGAGAATGAGGGAAGGAAGGGAAGAGGGAAGGGGTGAAAGAGGGAGGGAGGGAAGGAAGGAATGAAGGAAGGAGGGAGAGAAGAGAAGAAAGGATGGGAGGGAAGGAAGGAAGGAAGGAGAAAGGGAGGAAGGAGGGAGGGAGGAAGGAAGGAAGGAAGGAAGGAGGGAAGGGAAGAGGAGAAAGAGGAAAGAGGAAGGTAGGAAGGAAGGAGGGAGGAGAGAATGAGGAAGGAAGGAGGAGGGAAGGAAGGGAAGAGGAGAAAGAGGAAAGAGGAAGGAGGAAGGAAGGAGAAAGAGGAAAGAGGGAGGAGGGAGGGAAGGAAGGAATGAAGGAAGGAGGGAGGGAAGAGAAGAAAGGATGGGAGGGAAGGAAGGGGAGAGGAGAAAGAGGAAAGACGGAAGGTAGGAAGGAAGGGAGAAAGGGAGGAAGGAGGGAGGGAGGGAAGGAGGGAAGGAAGGAAGGAGGGAGGGAAGGAAGGAAGGAGGGAGGAGGGAAGGAAGGAAGGAGAGGGAGGGAGGAAGGAAGGAAGGAGAAAGGGAGGAAGGAGGGAGGGAGGGAAGGAGGAAGGAAGGAAGAGGGAAGGGGTGAAAGAGGGAGGGAGGAAGGAAGGAAGGAAGGAGAAAGAGGAAGACGGAAGGTAGGAAGGAAGGAGAAAGGAGGAAGGAGGGAGGGAGGGAAGGAAGGAATGAAGGAAGGAGGGAGGGAAGAGAAGAAAGGATGGGAGGGAAGGAAGGAAAGAGGAGAAAGAGGAAAGACGGAAGGTAGGAAGGAAGGGAGAAAGGGAGGAAGGAGGGAGGGAGGGAAGGAAGGAATGAAGGAAGGAGGGAGGGAAGAGAAGAAAGGATGGGAGGGAAGGAAGGAAAGAGGAGAAAGAAGAAAGATGGAAGGTAGGAAGGGAGAAAGGCAGGAAGGAGGGAGGGAGGGAAGGAGGGAAGGAAGGAGGAGGGAGGAAGGAAGGAGAGGAGAAAGAGGAAGGAAGGAAGGAGAAAGAGGAGAAAGAGGAAAGATGGAAGGTAGGAAGGAAGGAGGGAGGAAGGAAGGAATGAAGGAAGGAGGAGGGAAGAGAAGAAAGGATGGGAGGGAAGGAAGGAAAGAGGAGAAAGAGGAAAGACGGAAGGTAGGAAGGAAGGAGAAAGGGAGGAAGGAGGGAGGGAAGGAAGGAATGAAGGAAGGAGGAGGAAGAGAAGAAAGGATGGGAGGAAGGAAGGAAAGAGGAGAAAGAGGAAAGACGGAAGGTAGGAAGGAAGGAGAAAGGGAGGAAGGAGGGAGGGAGGAAGGAAGGAATGAAGGAAGGAGGAGGGAAGAGAAGAAAGGATGGGAGGGAAGGAAGGAAAGAGGAGAAAGAGGACAGACAGAAGGAAGGTAGGAACGAAGGAGAAAGGGAGGAAGGAGGGAGGAGGGAGGGAAGGAAGGAGGAGGGAAGGAGGAAGAGGGAGGGAGGAGGAAGGAAGGAAAGAGGGAGGGAGGAAGAGAAAGAAGGAGGGAGGGAAGGAGGAGAAAGAGAGGGAAGGAAGGAGAGAGGAGAAAGAGGACAGACGGAAGGTAGGAAGTAAGGAGGAAGGAGGGAGGAGGGAGGAAGGAAGGAGGAGGAAGGAGGAAGAAGGAGTAAGGAATGAAGGAGGGAGGGAGGAAGGAGGGAGGGAGGGAAGGAGGAAGGAAGGAAGGAAGGGAGAGGAGAAAGAGGAAGGAGGAAGGAAGGAAGGAAGGAAGGAAGGAAGGAGGAGGAAGAGAAGAAAGGATGGGAGGGAAGGAAGGAGAGAGAAAGAGGAAAGAGGAAGGAGGAAGGAAGGAGAAAGGGAGGAAGGAGGGAGGGAGGGAAGGAGGAAGGAAGGAAGGAGGGAGGGAAGAGAAGAGGATGGGAGGAAGGAAGGGAGAGGAGAAAGAGGAAAGACGGAAGGTAGGAAGGAAGGAGAAAGGAGGAAGGAGGGAGGGAGGAAGGAGGGAAGGAAGGAAGGAAGGAGGGAAGGAAGGAGGGAGGAGGGAGGAAGGAAGGAAAGAGGAGAAAGAGGAAAGACGGAAGGTAGGAAGGAAGGGAGAAAGGAGGAAGGAGGGAGGAGGGAAGGAAGGAATGAAGGAAGGAGGAGGAAGAGAAGAAAGGATGGAGGGAAGGAAGGAAAGAGGAGAAAGAAGAAAGATGGAAGGTAGGAAGGAAGGAGAAAGGAGGAAGGAGGGAGGGAGGAAGGAGGGAAGGAAGGAAGGAGGGAAGGAAGGAAGAGGAGAAAGAGGAAAGACGGAAGGTAGGAAGGAAGGAAGGAGGGAGGGAAGAGAAGGAAGGAGGGAGGAAGGAGGAAGGAGGGAGGGAGGAAGGAGGAAGGAAGGAAGGAGGAAGGAAGGAAAGAGGAGAAAGAGGAAGGAGGGAAGGAAAGAGGAGAAAGAGGAAAGACGGAAGGTAGGAAGGAAGGAGAAAGGGAGGAAGGAGGAGGGAGGAGGGAGGAAGGAATGAAGGAAGGAGGGAGGGAAGAGAAGAAAGGATGGGAGGGAAGGAAGGAAGAGGGAAGGAAGGAAGGAAGGAGAAAGGGAGGAAGGAGGGAGGGAGGAAGGAGGAAGGAAGGAAGGAGGGAAGGAAGGAAAGAGGGAGGAGGGAGGGAAGGAAGGAAAGAGGAGAAAGAGGAAAGACGGAAGGTAGGAAGGAAGGAGAAAGGGAGGAAGGAGGGAGGAGGAAGGAAGGAATGAAGGAAGGAGGGAGGAAGAGAAGGAAGGAGGGAGGGAAGGAAGGAAAGAGGAGAAAGAAGAAAGATGGAAGGTAGGAAGGGAGAAAGGCAGGAAGGAGGGAGGGAGGGAAGGAGGGAAGGAAGGGAAGAGGGAAGGAAGGAAAGAGGGACGGAGGGAAGGAGGGAAGGAAAGAGGAGAAAGAGGAAAGACGGAAGGTAGGAAGGAAGGGAGAAAGGGAGGAAGGAGGGAGGGAGGGAAGGAAGGAATGAAGGAAGGAGGAGGAAGAGAAGAAAGGATGGGAGGGAAGGAAGGAAAGAGGAGAAAGAGGAAAGATGGAAGGTAGGAAGGAGAAAGGAGGAAGAGAGGAAAGAAGGAAGGAGGAAAGAAGGAAGGAGGGAAGGAAGGAAGAAAGCAGAGAAGGGAGGGAGGGAGTGAGGGAAGGAAGGAAGGAAGGAAGGAGGGAGGGAGTGGGGAGAAAAGAAAAGAAGGGAAGGAAGGAAGAGGAGAAAGAGGAAAGACGGAAGGTAGGAAGGAAGGAGAAAGGAGGAAGGAGGGAAGGAGGAGGAAGAGAAGAAGGATGGGAGGAAGGAAGGAAGAGGAGAAAGAGGAAAGACGGAAGGTAGGAAGGAAGGAGAAAGGGAGGAAGGAGGAGGGAGGGAAGGAAGGAATGAAGGAAGGAGGAGGAAGGAAGGAAGGAGGGAGGAAGGAAGGAAAGAGGAGAAAGAAGAAAGATGGAAGGTAGGAAGGAGAAAGGCAGGAAGGAGGGAGGAGGAAGGAAGGAAGGAAGGAGGAGGGAGGAAGGAAGGAGGAGGAAGGAGGGAAGGAAGGAAGGAGAAAGGGAGAAGAGAGGAAAGAAGGAAGGAGGAAGGAAGGAGGGAGGAAGGAAGGAATGAAGGAAGGAGGAGGGAAGAAGAAAGGATGGGAGGGAAGGAAGGAAAGAGGAGAAAGAGGAAAGACGGAAGGTAGGAAGGAAGGAGAAAGGGAGGAAGGAGGAGGAAGGAAGGAATGAAGGAAGGAGGAGGAAGAGAAGAAAGGATGGGAGGAAGGAAGGAAAGAGGAGAAAGAGGAAAGACGGAAGGTAGGAAGGAAGGAGAAAGGGAGGAAGGAGGGAGGGGAGGAAGGAAGGAATGAAGGAAGGAAGAGGGAAGAGAAGAAAGGATGGGAGGGAAGGAAGGAAAGAGGAGAAAGAGGAGAAAGAAGAAAGATGGAAGGTAGGAAGGAAGGAGGAAGGAGGGAGGGAGGGAAGGAAGGAATGAAGGAAGGAGGAGGGAGGAAGAGAAGAAAGGATGGGAGGAAGGAAGGAAGGAGAAAGGAGGAAGGAAGGAAGGAAGGAGAAAGGAGGAAGGAGGGAGGGGAGGAAGGAGGGAAGGAAGGAGGAGGAAGGAAGGAAGAGGAGAAAGAGGAAAGACGGAAGGTAGGAAGGAGAAAGGAGGAAGAGAGGAAAGAAGGAAGGAGGGAAGGAAAGAGGGACGGAGGGAAGGAGGGAGGAAGGAAGGAATGAAGGAAGGAGGAGGAAGGAAGGAAGGAAGGAAGGAGGGAAGGAAGGAAAGAGGAGAAAGAGGAAAGACGGAAGGTAGGAAGGGAGAAAGGGAGGAAGAGAGGGAAAGAAGGAAGGAGGGAAAGAAGGAAGGAGGGAAGGAAGGAAGAAAGCAGAGAAGGGAGGGAGGGAGTGAGGGAAGGAAGGAAGGAGGGAAGGAAGGAGGGAAGGAGGGAGGAAGGAAGGAAGAGGGAAGGAAGGAGGGAAGAAGAGAAGGTAGGAAGGAAGGAGAGAAGGAAGGAGCGAGGAGGAAGGAAGGAGAAAGGGGAGAAGAGAGGAAAGAAGAAAGCGACAGAGGGTGAAGAAAGGAAGCAGACAGTCAGGGAAAGAAGGAGGAGAGGGAAGGAGGGAGGAAGGGCGGGAGGGATGGAGGAGACAGGCCTGCTAACGCATGTCCCCGGGCAGCCACCTCCCCGCGCGCGCCCCTGAGCCGTGCGCCCTTCGCTTTGCAGAGCCCGGGCGAGGACCCCTGCAGGATGCACGTCCCCAACAGCACCGGCCCGGACAACGCGACGCTGCAGATGCTCCGGAACCCGACGATCGCGGTGGCCCTGCCCGTGGTGTACTCGCTGGTGGCTCTGGTCAGCATCCCGGGGAACCTGTTCTCCCTGTGGGTCCTGTGCCGACGCATCGGGCCGAAATCCCCGTCGGTCATCTTCATGATCAACCTGAGCGTCACGGACCTGATGCTGGCCAGCGTGCTGCCTTTCCAGATCTACTACCATTGCAATCGCAACCACTGGGTGTTCGGGGTGCTGCTGTGCAACGTGGTGACCGTGGCCTTTTACGCCAACATGTACTCCAGCATCCTCACCATGACGTGCATCAGCGTGGAGCGCTTCCTGGGGGTCCTGTACCCGCTCAGCTCCAAGCGCTGGCGCCGTCGTCGTTACGCGGTGGCCGCGTGCGCCGGGACCTGGCTGTTGCTCCTGACCGCCCTGTCCCCGCTGGCGCGCACCGACCTCACCTACCCGGTGCACGCCCTGGGCATCGTCACCTGCTTCGATGTGCTCAAGTGGACCATGCTCCCCAGCGTGGCCATGTGGGCCGTGTTCCTCTTCACCATCTTCATCCTGCTGTTCCTCATCCCCTTCGTGGTCACCGTGGCCTGTTACACGGCCACCATCCTCAAGCTGTTACGCACGGAGGAGGCGCACGGCCGGGAGCAGCGGAGGCGCGCGGTGGGCCTGGCCGTGGTGGTCCTGCTGGCTTTCGTCACCTGCTTCGCCCCGAACAACTTCGTGCTCCTGGCGCACATCGTGGGTCGCCTGTTCTACGGCCAGAGTTACTACCACGTCTACAAGCTCACGCTGTGTCTCAGCTGCCTCAACAACTGTCTGGACCCCTTTGTGTATTACTTCGCCTCCCGGGAATTCCAGCTGCGCCTGCGGGAATATCTGGGCTGCCGTCGGGGGCCCGGAGACCCCCTGGACACGCGCCGCGAGAGCCTCTTCTCCGCCAGGACCACGTCCGTGCGCTCCGAGGCCGGTGCGCATCCCGAAGGGCTGCAGGGAGCCCCCAGGCCCGGCCTCATGAGGCAGGAGAGCGAGTTCTGAGTCCCCGGGGATGCAGCTTGGAGAGCCAGGGGCGCATGGAGAGGCCACGGGGCCAGAGGTTCAGGGAGAACAGCGCTGCGTTTCTCCCAGGCACTGCACAGGCACCGGTGAGGAAGGGTCTCCAGGTTTCACTGAGGGTAGAGAAACCAGCAAAGCCCAGAGGGGCGCACAGGGCGCTCTGTGAGGCTGCAGACGGGGCCTCTGCCTCTCTGTGCCATGCACCAGACAGCGTGTGCCACCATGCCCTGCTAATTTTTGTATTTTTTTTTTTTTTTTTAGTGGAGCCGGGTTTCACCATGTTGGCCAGGCTGGTCTGCAAATCCTGACCTCAGGTGATCTGCCCACCTCGGCCTCCCAAAGTGCTGGGATGACAGGCGCGCACCACCACGCCCAGCTAATTTTTGTATTTTTAGTAGAGACGGGTTTCACCATGTTGGCCAGGCTGGTCTGCAAATCCTGACCTCAGGTGATCTGCCCACCTCGGCCTCCCAAAGTGCTGGGATGACAGGCGCGCACCACCACGCCCAGCTAATTTTTGTATTTTTAGTAGAGACGGGTTTCACCATGTTGGCCAGGCTGGTCTGCAAATCCTGACCTCAGGTGATCTGCCCACCTCGGCCTCCCAAAGTGCTGGGATGACAGGCATGAACCCCTGCGCCTGGCCAGGACCACGGTTCTGTATAAAGTGCAGCTTCATAAACCGAGCGCCCCATCCCCTCCTTCAGAACGCTCCAGATCCCCCTCCCACGTGCCGTCGTGGCATGAAACCGGCCTTCCCGCCTTTGCCGTCTGCCGAGCCGTGGCCTTTGGTGAAGGCGAGTGAGGCAGGCGTACACGTGGGACCGCCAGGATGGTGTACTAGCAAGTGCAGCCTGAATGTCCACATGTCTCCAGAAAAATGAGCCACTGTTGTGAGCTGGTCTGCAGGCTCCAGGCGGGGGAACCTCCCTGGGAAACAGTGCTCTTCCACACATGGATGAAGGAGAGGCAGAGACTGGAGTGATGCGCCACAAGCCCAGGGACGCCTGGAGCCCCAGGAGCTGGGAGAGGCAGGAAGGATCCTCCCTTAGAGCCTCCCAGAAGGAATTGGATACAATTGTAGTAGATTGAATAGTGGCCCCCAGAAACATCTGTCCATAGCCTAATGCTCAGAGCCTGTGAGTAAGACCTTGTTTGGAAACAGGGTCTTTGCAGATGTCATTAAGTTAAGGACCTTGAGATTGGATCATTCTGGAATAGGGTGGGCCCTAGACGCAATGGCAGGTGTCCTTCTAAGAGACAGAAGAGGAGACACAGACACAGAGCAGGAGGGTACATGGAGACGGAGGCAGAGACTGCAGTGATGTAGCCACAAGCCCAGGGACGCCTGGAGCCCCAGGAGCTGGGAGAGGCAGGAAGGATCCTCCCTTAGAGCCTCCCAGAAGGAATTGGATACAATTGTAGTAGATTGAATAGTGGCCCCAGAAACATCTGTCCATAGCCTAATGCTCAGAGCCTGTGAGTAAGACCTTGTTTGGAAACAGGGTCTTGCAGATGTGATTAAGGGAAGGATCTCAAAAGGAAATCATCTTGCACTGGGTTTAGACTCTAAATCCAATGAGGGTAACCCCATAAGAGACAGAAGAGGAGACACAGACACAGAGCAGGAGGGTACATGGAGACGGAGGCAGAGACTGCAGTGATGTAGCCACAAGCCCAGGGACCCTGGAGCCCCAGGAGCTGGGAGAGGCAGGAAGGATCCTCCCTTAGAGCCTCCCAGAAGGAATTGGATACAATTGTAGTAGATTGAATAGTGGCCCCAGAAACATCTGTCCATAGCCTAATGCTCAGAGCCTGTGAGTAAGACCTTGTTTGGAAACAGGGTCTTTGCAGATGTCATTAAGTTAAGGACCTTGAGATTGGATCATTCTGGAATAGGTGGCCCTAGACGCAATGGCAGGTGTCCTTCTAAGAGACAGAAGAGGAGACACAGACACAGAGGAGGAGGCCACGTGGAGACGGAGGCAGAGACTGCAGGGACACGGCCACAAGCCCAGGGACGCCCGGAGCCCCCAGGAGCTGGGAGAGGCAGGAAGGATCCTCCCCTGGAGCTTCCCAGGCAGTGTGACCCTGGCACACCTGGATCTCAAATTTCTGGTCTCCAGGACTGGGGGAGGATAAACTTGTGTTAAGCCCCCAGTTTCTAGGAATTCTGGGATTTCATTTCAGCAGCTCCCGCCGATGCACACACGCACTGAATCCCCCTCTGACATCCTGGAACTGTGACGTGGACCAGTGCAATGCGCTGGTTCCTCGGTGGGTCATTTCGGGAGGCCCGCTGTGCCCCAGGCTGGATCCCAGGGAGTGCTGTGTGTGTGTGTGTGTGTGTGTGTGTGTGTGTGTGTGTGTGTGTGTGTGCATAAAGCTTTTTAATCACCTGGGTGCAGGCGGGCTGAGTCCAAAAAGAGTCATCAAAGGGAGATAGGGGTGGGGCCGTTTTACAGGATTTGGATAGATAAAGGAAAATTACAGTCAAAGGGGTTGTTCTCTGGTGGGCAGGGGTGGGGGGTTACAGGGTGCTCAGTGGGGGAGCTTTTGAGCCAGGATGAGCCAGGAGAAGGAATTTCACAAGGTAATGTCATCACTTAAGGCAGGGACAGGCCGTTTTCCTTTTCACTTTTGTGCTTTTTAGATGTTATCTCCCAGCTATGGCCACTAGAGACAGATGAAGGCTCCTGGAAGAATGATGTCCCTGTAATGTGTAATGCTCTTTTTTTTTGTTTTTGTTTTTTGTTTGTTTTTTGTCTGGACAGCACAGGGAGCTGTTTTTTTTTTTTTTTTTTTTTGCAATGCCCAGCAGTCTGGTGGCTCATTCTCTCCATCACCCCCTAAGTCTGCTTCATGAATGACATCATGAAGCCATCCAGGATCCCTGGAGACAAGATCCCCGTGTTTTCTGATTTTTCTTGATTGAAGGACCAGAGTTTTTTTTGGTTTTTGGTTTTTGGGTGTTTTTTGTTTTGTTTTTTTCTTTTTGAGACAGAGTCTCACTCTGTCACCCAGGCTGGGGTGCAATGGCATGACCTCGGCTCACTGCAACCTCCGCCTCCTGGGTTCAAGCGATTCTCCTGCCTCAGCCTCCTGAGTAGCTGGGATGACAGGCGCGCACCACCACGCCCAGCTAATTTTTGTATTTTTAGTAGAGACGGGGTTTCACCATGTTGGCCAGGCTGGTCTGCAAATCCTGACCTCAGGTGATCTGCCCACCTCGGCCTCCCAAAGTGCTGGGATGACAGGCATGAACCCCTGCGCCTGGCCAGGACCACGGTTCTGTATAAAGTGCAGCTTCATAAACCGAGCGCCCCATCCCCTCCTTCAGAACGCTCCAGATCCCCCTCCCACGTGCCGTCGTGGCATGAAACCGGCCTTCCCGCCTTTGCCGTCTGCCGAGCCGTGGCCTTTGGTGAAGGCGAGTGAGGCAGGCGTACACGTGGGACCGCCAGGATGGTGTACTAGCAAGTGCAGCCTGAATGTCCACATGTCTCCAGAAAAATGAGCCACTGTTGTGAGCTGGTCTGCAGGCTCCAGGCGGGGGAACCTCCCTGGGAAACAGTGCTCTTCCACACATGGATGAAGGAGAGGCAGAGACTGCAGTGATGTAGCCACAAGCCCAGGGACCCCTGGAGCCCCCAGGAGCTGGGAGAGGCAGGAAGGATCCTCCCTTAGAGCCTCCCAGAAGGAATTGGATACAATTGTAGTAGATTGAATAGTGGCCCCCAGAAACATCTGTCCATAGCCTAATGCTCAGAGCCTGTGAGTAAGACCTTGTTTGGAAACAGGGTCTTTGCAGATGTCATTAAGTTAAGGACCTTGAGATTGGATCATTCTGGAATAGGGTGGGCCCTAGACGCAATGGCAGGTGTCCTTCTAAGAGACAGAAGAGGAGACACAGACACAGAGCAGGAGGGTACATGGAGACGGAGGCAGAGCCTGGAGTGATGCGGCCACAAGCCCAGGGACACCTGGAGCCCCCAGGAGCTGGGAGAGGCGGGAAGGACCCTCCCCTAGAGCTTCTAAAGGAAACAAATCAAATTGCAGTGGGTTGAATGGGGATTCCCCAAAGACGTATCCAGGTCCTAAACCTTAGAATCTGTGAACAGGACCTCATTTGGAAACAGGGTCTTTGCAGATGTGATTAAGGGAAGGATCTCAAAAGGAAATCATCTTGCACTGGGTTTAGACTCTAAATCCAATGAGGGGTAACCCCATAAGAGACAGAAGAGGAGACACAGACACAGAGGAGGAGGCCACATGGAGACGGAGGCAGAGACTGGAGTGATGCGGCCACAAGCCCAGGGACACCTGGAGCCCCCAGGAGCTGGGAAAGGCAGGAAGGATCCTCCCCTAGGGTCTCGATACAATTGTAGTGGATGGAACTGTGGTCCCTGAAAAGATCTGTCTACATCCTAATATCCACAACCTAGGAATGAGGCCTTGTATAGAAATAGGGTGTTTCAGGATCTAATCAGTTAAGGATCTGGAGATTAGATCATCCTGCAGTAGGCTGGGTCTTAAATGTAATGACAGGTGTCCTTCTAGAGACAGAAAAGGAGACACAGACACAGAGGAGGAGGCCACGGGGAGACAGAGGCAGAGACTGGAGTGATGCGGCCACAAGCCCAGGGACGCCTGGAGCCCCCAGGAGCTGGGAGAGGCAGGAAGGATCCTCCCCTCGAGCCTCCAGAGGGAACTGGGAGCTGCAGGAGAGACCCAGAACTTCCACAGAAAGAGAGAAATTGTCCTCCTGCTTCTCTAGACTGTCCCAAAGCTGAACCCTAGAAAGCAAAGCTGATACAGAAGCCTCCAGGGCTGAAAGGCCTCAGTCAGCAAGAGACCCCGTAGGAGATCCGACCACAGGTGCTCAGCGTGGGCCTTGGGTGTGTCTCGTGGGGGTGGGGGGCGGAACCTGTGAAAAACCTCAGAGTAGCACCTTCAGGGCAACGCACAGAAGATCCCTAAACTGCCTTGTAAACAAAACTGAGAGCTTGAGTCAGAGGAAGCCGAGACAATATCCTTCCTCGACACCGTGAGAGAACACGCCGACATCCTCCCGCAAATGAAGACGTTGCAAGCAGGCAAAGTGTTTCAATTTTTTTTTTTTTGCCTTTATTACGATTTGTGCAGCCAGTTGGCTATGGAGAGCGGCCGACACCCCCTCTTACATCCGTGAATGCTTCCTGGAAGCTGACTCCGTGTGTTCACTTGCCGAGCTTTGAGTAAAAAGATAGCACGTGTCTGTTGACTCACGCCCGTGTTTTAAGATGGAAAACTTTACTTCTGTTCTTGGCAGGACATGGAGAGAGGGAGGCATTCCAGAAAGTCTCAGCCTCCATCAAGGCCTGGTGGTTCATGCCAGTAATCCCAGCACTTTGGGAGGCTCAGGCCGGAGGACTGCTTAAGTCCGGGAGTTCAAGGGCCAATCTAGGCAACACGGTGAGACCCTGTGTCTGTAAAAAATAAAAATAAAACATAAAAAAAAAAGTCAGTGTTGATGCTGCTTCTGTTTTGTTCCACTGCAGAAGGCAAATGTGTTTCTGTCTCTGATTTCTGTGGGGTTTGCATTTTATTTTATTTTATTTATTTATTTATTTATTTTATTTTATTTATTTTTTTTGAGACGGAGTCTCACTCTGTCGCCCAGGCTGGAGTGCAGTGGCCGGATCTCAGCTCACTGCAACCTCCACCTCCCGGGTTCATGCCATTCTCCTGCCTCAGCCTCCCGAGTAGCTGGGACTACAGGCGCCCGCCACCTGCCCGGCTAGTTTTTTGTATTTTTTAGTAGAGACGGGGTTTCACTGGGTTAGCCAGGATGGTCTCGATCTCCTGACCTGGTGATCCGCCCGTCTCGGCCTCCCAAAGTGCTGGGATTACAGGCGTGAGCCACCGCGCCCGGCGGGGTTTGCATTTTAAACATAGACCCTATTTGATGCTGGATCCAATGTCTTATCCTCTTCACAGGCTCCTTGTCTTGGTCCGTTTATCCTGCTGGAAAACAAACAAACAAAAACAAAAACAAAACGCCATTGCTTTACTCAGGGTTCTCTAGAGGGACGGAACTAATAGCATAGATAGATAGATAGATAGAAGGTAGATAGATAGATAGATAGATAGATAGATAGATAGATAGATACAGATAAATGATAGATAGATAGTAGATAGATATAGACAGATAGATGATAGATAGACAGATAGATACATAGATAGATAGATAGATAGATAGATAGATAGATAGATAGATAGATAGATAGATAAAGGAGTTTAAGGCTGGGCGCGGTGGCTCACACCTGTAATCCCAGCAGTTTGGGAGGCCGAGGCAAGCAGATCACCTGAGGTCCGGAGTTCAAGACCAGCCTGACCAACAAGGTGAAATCCCGTCTCTACTAAAAATACAAATTTAGCCGGGCATGGTGGCGGGCACCTGTAATCCCAGCTACTCGGGAGGCTGAGGCAGGAGAATCGCTTGAACCTGGGAGGCAGAGGTTGCAGTGAGCCGAGATCGTGTCACTGCGCTCCAGTCTGAGCAACAGGACAAGAGTCAGTCTTAAAAAAAGCAAAGGAAATTCTGAAAGTCACTGAAGGGCACGTTGAGAGCAGGAGGGCTGCAGTAGTCAGGGCTTTTGAGCAGTTAAATCTCTGCCTGGTGGGGTTTCAATGCTGTGGCCATAACGGAGAACTTACAGGGATAAATACAGACTGCTGGACCCCATCTCTGGTTAGCTGGCACCCCTTCTGGAATGCTGGTATGGGGGACTGGGTGGATCCGTGTCTCCCCATCCATATGTCTACCAGGTGAATAGCACCTTATTTGGAAATCGGGTTCTTACATGTGCAATTAGTTCATGATTTCAAGATATCATGCTGGATTGAGGTAGACCCTAAGTCCAATGACAGGTGTCCTTCTAAGAGACAGAAGAGGAGACACAGACACAGAGGAGAAGGCCACGTGGAGATGGAGGCAGAGACTGGAGTGATGTGGCCACAAGTCCAGGCACGCCTGGAGCCCCTAGCAGCTGGAAGAGGCAGGAAGGATCCTCCCCTAGAGCCTCAAGAAGGAACCAAACACAATTGCAATGGTTTAGATGGTGAGCTCCAAATGATATGTCCATGTCCTAAGCCCCAGAACCTGGGAATGAGACCTCACTTGGAAAAAGGATCTTTGCAGATGTGGTCAAAGATCTGGAGATGAGATCATCCTGGAGTAGGGTGTCCCTTAAACACAATAACAGGTGTCCTTGTAAGAGACAGAAGAGGAGACAGAGACACAGAGGAGAAGGCCACGTGGAGACGGAGGCAGAGACTGGAGTGATGCGGCCATAAGCCCAGGGATGCCTGGAGCTGTCAGGAGCTGGGAGAGGCAGGAAGGATCCTCCCCTAGAGGCTTCAGAGGGAGTGTGGCCCTGCCTATGCCTTGATTTCAGATTTCTGGCCTGCAGGGCTGTAATGCAATTGATTTTTGCTGTTTTAAGCTCCAGGGTTTTGAGTGACGGTTACCAGTAACCCCCACTATAGGTCACTGAACCCTTCAGCTTTGCCTGTACCTGTTTAGCAAGCGGCAGCGTTCACTTCATCTTCTACAGATAATTACTGTAATTTCCTTTGCTATTTTTCTTTTCTTTTTTTTTTTTTTTTTTTTTGAGATGAAATCTTGCTCTGTCGCCCAGGCTGGAGTGCAGTGACACGATCTCGGCTCACTGCAACCTCCGCCTCCTGGGTTCACGCCATTCTCCTGCCTCAGCCTCCCGAGTAGCTGGGACGACAGGCGCCTGCCACCACGCCTGACTAATTTTTTGTATTTTTCAGTAGAGATGGGGTTTCACCGTGTTAGCCAGGATGGTCTCGATCTCCTGACCTCGTGATCTATCTGCTTCCCAAAGTGCTGGGATTATAGGCGTGAGCCACCGCACCCGGCCTTCCTTTGCTATTTTTCTTTATGGTTTAATATCTCACCCGCAGCTGGGCCCGGTGGCTCACACCTGTAATCCCAGCACTTTGGGAGGCTGAGTCGGGTGGATCACCTGAGGTCAGGAGTTCAAGACCAGCCTGGTCAACACGGCGAAACCCCACCTCTACTAAAAATGCAAAAATTAGCCAGGTGTGATGGCAGGTGCCTGTAATCCCAGCTACTCTGGAGGCTGAGGGAGGAGAATCGCTTGAACCTGGGGGGCGGAGGTTGCAGTGAGCTGAGATCGTATCATTGCACTCCAGCCTGGGTGACAGAGTGAGACTGCATCTCAAAAAAAGAAAGAAAAGGAAGGAAGGAAGGAAGGAAGGAAGGAAGGAAGGAAGGAAGGAAGGAAGGAAGGAAGGAAGGAAGGGAGGGAGGGAGGGAGGGAGGGAGGAAGGGAGGAAGGAAGGAAGGGAGGAAGGGAGGAAGGGAGGAAGAAAGAGGGAAGGAAGGAAAGAAGGAAAGAAAGAAAGAAAAAAGAAAGAAAGAAAAGAAAGAAAAAAGGAAAGAAAGAAAAGAAAGAAAGAAAGAAAAGAAAGAAAGAAAGAAGGAAGGAAAGAAAGAAAGAAAAGAAAGAAAGAAAGAAAGAAAGAAAGAAAGAAAGAAAGAAAGAAAGAAAGAAAGAAAGAAAGAAAGAAAGAAGAAAGAAAGGAAGGAAGGAAGGAAGGACAGACGGACAAAAACACCTTCACCTGCATGCAGTTTATGTTATATGAAGTACAGTTTGTAAAGTTGTGATTCCTTCTATTGCTTCAAAACGAAGAAAAGTTACTTCTCCAAAAATATGAACTATGAATCTATACGCTGCTGTTATTTTTAAAATTTTTTTTAAAAAACTCACAATATTGAAAATCAGACATCACATGGTTTAGGTGTTTTTTTTTTTTTTCCTCCCGTTTATTTGACTATTCTGTAACTTCTCTGTTTTCCGTTTTCTCCGTAATGTATTGGACACCCTCAGACGTCATTCCCCAGTTAAGAAAATTAACTGTAGGATTCCGCTCTCTGTATCTACACATCGCTGGCATATGATCTGGGTATACGATTATTTTTGACATTTTATTTGAAAATCTTCGGAGTCACAAAAGGCTGGGGAAACAGTACCCGGAGTCTCCAGGCCACGCTGGGTCTATGTGGAGCAGGTGCGGTTGGGCTCTGGGTGGGGGGGCGGGGGGCGGGTAAGGAAAATCCAAGCACAGCTCACGCGCGCCCTGCAGCCTGCGGCGCGCCAGGGACCCGCTGCCCTGGAGGTGGGCTCCATTGAGGGAGGGAAGGTGCAGCCGAGACCACCAGGGCGTCCCTGGCCTCGCAGCGCCCGCTCTGCTCCCATCCCTGAGCCCACAGGAGGTCCCCACGCCGCGCCCATCACCACGCGCGCGGATCCCCAAAGTCCACGCCCCTCCCACAAGGACCCCCACCTTCTTCCACACCCTCCCACCCAGCCCGCGGGGACCCCCATCTCCATACCCCTCCCAGCGTTCTCGCGGGGACCCTCATCTCCAAACCCCTCCCACCATCCCCGCGGGGACCCCATCTCCATGCCCCTCCCACTGGTCATGGAGGGGCCCCCTTCTCGCCATTCCCACCAGTCCCGCGGGGACCCCCATATCCACGTCCCTCCCACCACGCCCGCGGGGACCCCATCTCCACACCCCTCCCACCTGTCCTGGAGGGACCCTCATCTCCACGCCCCTCCCACCAGGCCCGCAGACAGCCCCATCTCCACGCCCCTCCCACCAGGCCCGCGGTGACCCCATCTCCACGCCCCTCCCACCAGGTCCGCGAGGACCCTCATAACCACGCCCCTCCCACCAGGCCTGCGGAGACCCCATCTCCACGCCCCTCCCACCAGGCCCGCAGACAGCCCCATATCCACGTCCCTCCCACCAGGCCCGCCGGAACCCCATATTCACGCCCCTCCCACCATCCCCGCGGGGACCCCATCTCCACGCCCCTCCCACCGGTCCTGGAGGGACCCCCCATCTCCACGCCCCTCCCAGCAGGCCCGTGGACACCCCATCTCCACGCCACTCCCACTAGACCCGCGGGGACCCCATCACCACGTACCTCCCACCAGGCCCGCGAGGACCCCCATCTCAACTCCCCTCCCACCAGTCCTGGAGGGACCCCCCCCGCCATCTCCACGCCCGTCCCGCCGGGCCCGCGGGGAACCGCCCCCCTCCGATCTCTACGTTCCCCAAGACGGCGCCCACAAGACCCCCACCTCTGAGCCTGGCCCCCCCACGTTCGGGTAAAAACACCCCACCCCCGCCGCTGCTCACAACCGCAGCCGCGGGAACCCCAGCATTTCCACTCCCTACGCCGCGCCTGCAAGGAACCCCAGGAATCCACGCCGGCCTTTCCTCCCTGGGGGACCCCCAGCTGCTGGCGCGTCCTGCGGGATTGTCAGTCTTGGCGCTGCAGGCGGGGCGGGGAGGGACGGGGCGAGCGCCAGGGGCGGGGACAGGGCCCGGGAGGCGGAGCTGGGGGCGGTGCTTCACTGCGAGGCCGTGGCGGTGCCCGTGGGGAGCCGGGCGGGGGTGTGGCCTGGGCGTGGTCTCACGGGGAGACCAATGGAGGCGTGGAGTGGGCGTGGCCTTGAGGGGAGGGCAACGAAGGCGAGGACGGGGCGTGGCATCGCGGGGAGGCCAATGAAGGCATGGACGGGGCGTGGCCTCACGGGGAGGCCAATGGAGGCGTGGAGTGGCCTGGCGGGAGGCAATGAAGGCGTGGCCGGGGCGTGGCATCGCGGGGAGGCCAATGAAGGCATGGACGGGGCGTGGCCTCACGGGGAGGCCAATGGAGGCGTGGAGTGGGCAGGGCCTGGCGGGGAGGGCAATGAAGGCGTGGCCGGGGCGTGGCATCGCGGGGAGGCCAATGAAGGCATCGACTGGGCGTGGCCTCACGGGGAGGCCAATGGAGGCGTGGAGTGGGCGAGGCCTGGCGAGGAAGGCAATGAAGACATGGACGGGGCGGGCTTCGCGGAGGCGGGCGGGGCGGGCCTCGCGGCGGCGGGTGGGGCAGGGCCTCGCGGAGGCGGGACTCTGGCCGCCGTTTTTGCAGCTGCGCTCACTGCGGGCTCTGGGCTCAGAGCTACGGACTCCCGGCTCCCGGCGTGGACGCCATGGTGCTGTGCCCGGTGATCGGGAAGCTGCTGCACAAGCGCGTGGTGCTGGCCAGCGCCTCCCACGCCGTCAGGAGATCCTCAGCAACGCGGTGCGGCCTGGGCCTGGGCGGAGCGGGGGGCGGGGGGCGGAGGGGCTGAACCCAGGAGGGCCGGGAGACCCAGGAACCCGAGGGGTAGGGATGGGAGAGTGACCCGAGACCCTGAGGGATGGGGGAGGGCACAGTGACCCGGGACCCCCAGGGATGCGGTTGGGGAGAGGGACCCGGAAGCTCCAGGGATGGGGGAGGGGAGAGTAACGCGGGACCCCCGAGGGATGGGGGCGGGGAGTGACCTGGGACCCCTTAGGGATGGGGGAGGACAGGGTAACCTGGGACCCCTAGGAATGGGGAGGGTAGAGTGACGGAGGACCCCTAGGGGTGGGGAGAGCAGTCTGACCCGGGACCCCCAGGGATGTGGGAGGGGAGAGTAACCCAGGACCCCTAGGGTTGGGGAGGGCTGAGTCACCCAGGAGCCCCTAGGGACGGGGGAGGGGAGAGTAACCCAAGACCCCTAGGGATGGGGAGGGCGGAGTGACCCGGGACCCCCAGGGATGTGGGAGGGGAGAGTAACCCAGGACCCCTAGGGTTGGGGAGGGCTGAGTCACCCAGGAGCCCCTAGGGACGGGGGAGGGGAGAGTAACCCGGGACCCCTAGGGATGGGGAGGGCTGAGTCACCCAGGAGCCCCTAGGGACGGGGGAGGGGAGAGTAACCCAAGACCCCTAGGGATGGGGAGGGCAGAGTGACCCGGGACCCCCAGGGATGTGGGAGGGGAGAGTAACCCGGGACCCCTAGGAATGGGGGAGAGGGGGAGAGTAACCCAGGACCCCTAGGAATGGGGAGGGCAGAGTGACCCGGGACCCCCAGGGATGTGGGAGGGGAGAGTAACCCGGGACCCCTAGGAATGGGGGAGAGGGGGAGAGTAACCCAGGACCCCTAGGAATTTGGAGGGCAGAGTGACCCGGGACCCCCAGGGATGTGGGAGGGGAGAGTAACCCGGGACCCCTAGGGTTGGGGAGGGCTGAGTCACCCAGGAGCCCCTACGGACGGGGAGGAGAGTAACCCAAGACCCCTAGGGATGGGGAGGGCAGAGTGACCCGGGACCCCAGGGATGTGGGAGGAGAGTAACCCGGGACCCCTAGGAATGGGGAGGAGAGTAACCCAGGACCCCTAGGAATTTGGAGGCAGAGTGACCCGGGACCCCAGGGATGTGGGAGGAGAGTAACCCGGGACCCCTAGGGTTGGGGAGGCTGAGTCACCCAGGAGCCCCACGGACGGGGAGGAGAGTAACCCAAGACCCCTAGGGATGGGGAGGGCAGAGTGACCCGGGACCCCAGGGATGTGGGAGGGAGAGTAACCCAGGACCCCTAGGGTTGGGGAGGGCTGAGTCACCCAGGAGCCCCTAGGGACGGGGAGGAGAGTAACCCAAGACCCCTAGGGATGGGGAGGGCGGAGTGACCCGGACCCCAGGGATGTGGGAGGAGAGTAACCCAGGACCCCTAGGGTTGGGGAGGGCTGAGTCACCCAGGAGCCCCTAGGGACGGGGAGGAGAGTAACCGGGACCCCTAGGGATGGGGAGGGCTGAGTCACCCAGGAGCCCCTAGGGACGGGGAGGGAGAGTAACCCAAGACCCCTAGGGATGGGGAGGGCAGAGGACCCGGGACCCCAGGGATGTGGGAGGAGAGTAACCCGGGACCCCTAGGAATGGGGAGAGGGGAGTAACCCAGGACCCCTAGGAATGGGGAGGGCAGAGGACCCGGGACCCCAGGGATGTGGGAGGGAGAGTAACCCGGGACCCCTAGGAATGGGGAGAGGGGAGAGTAACCCAGGACCCCTAGGAATTTGGAGGGCAGAGTGACCGGGACCCCAGGGATGTGGGAGGAGAGTAACCCGGGACCCCTAGGGTTGGGGAGGGCTGAGTCACCCAGGAGCCCCTACGGACGGGGGAGGGGAGAGTAACCCAAGACCCCTAGGGATGGGGAGGGCAGAGTGACCCGGGACCCCCAGGGATGTGGGAGGAGAGTAACCCGGGACCCCTAGGAATGGGGAGAGGGAGAGTAACCCGGAACCCCTAGGAATGGGGAGGGCAGAGTGACCCGGGACCCCAGGGATGTGGGAGGAGAGTAACCCGGGACCCCTAGGGTTGGGAGGCTGAGTCACCCAGGAGCCCCTACGGACGGGGGAAGGGAGAGTAACCCAAGACCCCTAGGGATGGGGAGGGCAGAGTGACCCGGGACCCCCAGGGATGTGGGAGGGGAGAGTAACCCGGGACCCCTAGGAATGGGGGAGAGGGGGAGAGTAACCCAGGACCCCTAGGAATTTGGAGGGCAGAGTGACCCGGGACCCCCAGGGTTGGGGGTGAGGGGAGTAACCTGGGACCCCTAGGGATGGGGTTGGGGAGAGTGATCCTGGACCCCTAGGGATGGTGGTGGGGAGACTAACCCGGGACGCCCTAGGCATGGGGTTGGGGAGAGTGACCTAGGAGCCCCTAGGCATGGGGTTCAGGAGAGTAACCCAGGACCCCTAGGGATGGGGAAGCGGAGAATGACCCAGGACCCCTAGAGATGGGGGAGCGGAGAGTGACCCAGGACTCCTAGGCATGGGGTTGAGGAGAGTAACCCGGAACCCCTAGGAATGGGGAGGGTAGAGTGACCCAGGACCCCTAGAGATGGGGAGGGCAGAGTCACCCAGGAGCCCCTGGGGATGGGGGAAGGGAGAGTAACCCGGGACTCCCTAGGAATGGGGGAGGGGAGTGACCCGGGACCCCTAGGAATGGGGAGGGTAGAGTGACCCAGGACCCCCTAGGGATGGGGGAAGGGAGAGTGACCCAGGACCCCCTAGGGATGGGGGAGGGGAGTGACCTGGGACCCCTGGGGATTGGGGAGGTGAGTGATCCAGGACTTCTAGGGATGGAGTGAGCCCTGTGACTGAAGGTTGGGCTTCGTCGTTGGGGTGTGGGAAGTGTTTCCTGGTGCCCCCGTGGGGATCTTATTGAGGGTGGTAGGGGGCCTAGGCAGTGGGTGTCTGCCTCTCTCTGGAGCCCTAATGACATGGAGGAGAGGCTCTAGTGATGAAGGGATAGTTACTGGTGATGGGGGTAGTTACTGGTGACAGGGGGATATTTATAGGTGATGGGGGTAGTTACTGGTGATGGCAGTATGTGTCCGAGTTGGCCGTGCATGTCCGAGTTGGCCGGGCGTGTCCAAGTTGGCTGTGCGTGTCCAAGATGATGGTGCGTGTCCAAGATGGCCATGCGTGTCCGAGTTGGTTGTGTGTATCCAAGATATAGCCATGTGTGTCCAAGTTGGCCGTGCGTGTCCAAGATGGCCATGCGTGACCGAGTTGGCCGTGCATGTGTCGAAGATGGCGATGCTCCTGCTGTGTGAATCCAGACCCTCTAGTTATAAAAGGACGAGGGGTGGTGTGTTCTTTCTGGCCACCTCCTGCTGAGGGAGGTCATGGTTACAGGTCACCAAACACAGCACTGGAGGGAGGGGAACAGGTTGATTTGTTCCTGGCAGCACTCTTTATTTGGGGGCCTTTGAGGCAGCACCTGTTGAAACATCTAGCTTTAAGTTCACAGGGCTTGAAGGGAGCAGAGCTTAGGTTTCAGGGCTTTTCACTTAGGAAAAATGGGGACAAAGAAAAAGGAAAAGGCCAGGCACGGTGGCTCAAGCCTGTCATCCCAGCACTTTGGGAGGCCGAGACGGGCGGATCACGAGGTCAGGAGATCGAGACCATCCTGGCTAACACGGTGAAACCCCGTCTCTACTAAAAAACATAAAAAACTAGCCGGGCGAGGTGGCGGCACCTGTGGTCCCAGCTACTCAGGAGGCTGAGGCAGGAGAATGGCGTGAACCCGGGAGGCGGAGCTTGCAGTGAGCTGAGATCCGGCCACTGCACTCCAGCCTGGGCGACAGAGCGAGACTCTGTCTCAGGAAAAAAAAAAAAAAAAAAAGAAAAAGGAAAAGAATGGAAAACATGATCTTGGAGACTTGTAGCCAGAAAAATTAACATTTAATTCAAACTGTAGAAAGTCATAAAAACTGAAAACCATAAGGCAAGACTAGAATTTCACGACAAGGGGTGACTATCGTTTTTGAAACGTGGTTTTTCTTTTTCCAGTTTCACCACTTTTATTAAAAGACGAATTACGGTAGGACCAGTTTGCTTTGCTATACTTGGCCCACTTATTTGTATACAGTGCAGCAAGAATAATTATTATTTTTACTTTTATTTGTTTACTTACCTATTTATGTATTTATTTTGAGACGGACTCTCCCTCTGTCGCCCAGGCTGGTGTGCAGTGGCGTGATCTCGGCTCACTTCAAGCTCCGCCCCTCCGGGTTCAAGCGATTCTCCTGCCTCATCCTCCTGAGTAGCTGGGACCACAGGCACCTGCCACCAAGCCCAGCTAATTTTTTGTCTTTTTAGTAGAGACGGGGTTTCACCATGTTAGCCAGGATGGTCTCCATCTCCTGACCTTGTGATCCGCCCACCTTGGCCTCCCAGAGTGCTGGTTACTGGTTGCCTCTGGATAGAGCAGGGGGGCAGGAGTCTACTCTTGGGGACTAAGGACTGGAGGTCTGGTACCCCGGGAGCGAGGGATACCACGTGCCGGTGCCTGTGGGGAGCCGGGCGGGGTGTGCCTGGGCGTGGTCTCAGGGGAGACCAATGGAGGCGTGGAGTGGGCAGGGCCTGGCGGGAGGGCAATGAAGGCGTGGCCGGGGCGTGGCATCGCGGGAGGCCAATGAAGGCATGGACGGGCGTGGCCTCACGGGGAGGCCAATGGAGGCGTGGAGTGGGCAGGGCCTGGCGGGAGGGCAATGAAGGCGTGGCCGGGGCGTGGCATCGCGGGAGGCCAATGAAGGCATCGACTGGGCGTGGCCTCACGGGGAGGCCAATGGAGGCGTGGAGTGGGCGAGGCCTGGCGAGGAAGGCAATGAAGACATGGACGGGGCGGGCTTCGCGGAGGCGGGCGGGGCGGGCCTCGCGGCGGCGGGTGGGGCAGGGCCTCGCGGAGGCGGGACTCTGGCCGCCGTTTTTGCAGCTGCGCTCACTGCGGGCTCTGGGCTCAGAGCTACGGACTCCCGGCTCCCGGCGTGGACGCCATGGTGCTGTGCCCGGTGATCGGGAAGCTGCTGCTGGCGCGTGGTGCTGGCCAGCGCCTCCCCACGCCGTCAGGAGATCCTCAGCAACGCGGTGCGGCCTGGGCCTGGGCGGAGCGGGGGCGGGGGCGGAGGGCTGAACCCAGGAGGCTGGGAGACCCAGGAACCCGAGGGTAGGGATGGGAGAGTGACCCGAGACCCTGAGGGATGGGGAGGGCACAGTGACCCAGGACCCCAGGGATGCGGTTGGGGAGAGGGACCCGGAAGCTCCAGGGATGGGGAGGGAGAGTAACCTGGGACCCCTAGGGATGGGGGCGGAGAATGACCCAGGACCCCTAGGGATGGGGGAGGACAGGGTAACCTGGGACCCCTAGGAATGGGGAGGGTAGAGTGACGGAGGACCCCTAGGGGTGGGAGAGCAGTCTGACCAGGACCCCAGGGATGTGGGAGGAGAGTAACCCAGGACCCCTAGGGTTGGGGAGGCTGAGTCACCCAGGAGCCCCTAGGGACGGGGGAGGGAGAGTAACCCAAGACCCCTAGGGATGGGGAGGGCGGAGGACCCGGACCCCAGGGATGTGGGAGGAGAGTAACCCAGGACCCCTAGGGTTGGGGAGGCTGAGTCACCCAGGAGCCCCTAGGGACGGGGAGGAGAGTAACCTGGGACCCCTAGGGATGGGGAGGGCTGAGTCACCCAGGAGCCCCTAGGGACGGGGAGGAGAGTAACCCAAGACCCCTAGGGATGGGGAGGGCAGAGTGACCCGGGACCCCAGGGATGTGGGAGGAGAGTAACCTGGGACCCCTAGGAATGGGGAGAGGGAGAGTAACCCAGACCCCTAGGAATGGGAGGGCAGAGGACCTGGGACCCCAGGGATGTGGGAGGGAGAGTAACCCGGGACCCCTAGGAATGGGGAGAGGGAGAGTAACCCAGGACCCCTAGGAATTTGGAGGGCAGAGTGACCCGGGACCCCCAGGGATGTGGGAGGGGAGAGTAACCCGGGACCCCTAGGGTTGGGGAGGCTGAGTCACCCAGGAGCCCCTACGGACGGGGAGGAGAGTAACCCAAGACCCCTAGGGATGGGGAGGGCAGAGTGACCCGGGACCCCAGGGATGTGGGAGGAGAGTAACCCAGGACCCCTAGGGTTGGGGAGGGCTGAGTCACCCAGGAGCCCCTAGGGACGGGGAGGAGAGTAACCTGGGACCCCTAGGGATGGGGAGGGCTGAGTCACCCAGGAGCCCCTAGGGACGGGAGGGAGAGTAACCCAAGACCCCTAGGGATGGGGAGGCAGAGTGACCCGGGACCCCAGGGATGTGGGAGGAGAGTAACCCGGGACCCCTAGGAATGGGGAGAGGGGAGTAACCCAGGACCCCTAGGAATGGGAGGGCAGAGGACCCGGGACCCCAGGGATGTGGGAGGGAGAGTAACCCGGGACCCCTAGGAATGGGGGAGAGGGGGAGAGTAACCCAGGACCCCTAGGAATTTGGAGGGCAGAGTGACCCGGGACCCCCAGGGATGTGGGAGGGGAGAGTAACCCGGGACCCCTAGGGTTGGGGAGGCTGAGTCACCCAGGAGCCCCTACGGACGGGGAGGAGAGTAACCCAAGACCCCTAGGGATGGGGAGGGCAGAGTGACCCGGGACCCCAGGGATGTGGGAGGAGAGTAACCCGGGACCCCTAGGAATGGGGAGAGGGAGAGTAACCCAGGACCCCTAGGAATTTGGAGGCAGAGTGACCGGGACCCCAGGGATGTGGGAGGGAGAGTAACCCGGGACCCCTAGGGTTGGGGAGGCTGAGTCACCCAGGAGCCCCTACGGACGGGAGGGAGAGTAACCCAAGACCCCTAGGGATGGGGAGGGCAGAGTGACCCGGGACCCCAGGGATGTGGGAGGAGAGTAACCCGGGACCCCTAGGAATGGGGAGAGGGAGAGTAACCCAGGACCCCTAGGAATTTGGAGGGCAGAGTGACCCGGGACCCCAGGGTTGGGGGTGAGGGGTAACCTGGGACCCCTAGGGATGGGGTTGGGAGAGTGATCCTGGACCCCTAGGGATGGTGGTGGGGAGACTAACCCGGGACGCCCTAGGCATGGGGTTGGGAGAGTGACCTAGGAGCCCCTAGGCATGGGGTTCAGGAGGTAACCCAGGACCCCTAGGGATGGGGGCGGAGAATGACCCAGGACCCCTAGAGATGGGGGAGCGGAGAGTGACCCAGGACTCCTAGGCATGGGGTTGAGGAGAGTAACCCGGAACCCCTAGGAATGGGGAGGTAGAGTGACCCAGGACCCCTAGAGATGGGAGGGCAGAGTCACCCAGGAGCCCCTGGGGATGGGGAAGGGAGAGTAACCGGGACTCCCTAGGAATGGGGAGGGAGTGACCCGGGACCCCTAGGAATGGGGAGGTAGAGTGACCCAGGACCCCTAGGGATGGGGTTGGGAGAGTGACCTAGGAGCCCCTAGGCATGGGGTTGAGGAGAGTAACCTGGGACCCCTAGGGATGGGGAAGGAGAGTGACCCAGGACCCCTAGGGATGGGGAAGGAGAGTGACCCAGGACTCTAGGCATGGGGTTGGGAGAGTGATCCTGGACCCCTAGGGATGGGGTTGGGAGAGTGACCTAGGAGCCCCTAGGCATGGGGTTGGGAGAGTGATCCTGGACCCCTAGGGATGGGGAAGGAGAATGACCCAGGACCCCTAGGGATGGGGAAGGAGAGTGACCCAGGACCCCTAGGGATGGGGAGGAGTGACCTGGGACCCCAGGGATGTGGGAGGGAGAGTAACCCAAGACCCCTAGGGATGGGGTTGGGAGAGTGATCCTGGACCCCTAGGGATGGGGTTGGGAGAGTGACCTAGGAGCCCCTAGGCATGGGGTTGGGAGAGTGACCTAGGAGCCCCTAGGCATGGGGTTCAGGAGAGTAACCCAGGACCCCTAGGAATGGGGAGGTAGAGTGACCCAGGACTCTAGGCATGGGGTTGGGAGAGTGATCCTGGACCCCTAGGGATGGGGAGGGCAGAGTGACCCGGGACCCCAGGGTTGGGGGTGAGGGGTAACCTGGGACCCCTAGGGATGGGGGCGGAGAATGACCCAGGACCCCTAGGGATGGGGTTGGGAGAGTGATCCTGGACCCCTAGGGATGGGGAGGGCAGAGTCACCCAGGAGCCCCACGGACGGGAGGGAGAGTAACCCAAGACCCCTAGGGATGGGGTTGGGAGAGTGATCCTGGACCCCTAGGGATGGGGTTGGGAGAGTGACCTAGGAGCCCCTAGGCATGGGGTTGGGAGAGTGACCTAGGAGCCCCTAGGCATGGGGTTGAGGAGAGTAACCCGGGACCCCTAGGGTTGGGGAGGGCTGAGTCACCCAGGAGCCCCTGGGGATGGGGAAGGAGAGTGACCCAGGACTCCTAGGCATGGGGTTCAGGAGAGTAACCCGGAACCCCTAGGAATGGGGAGGTAGAGTGACCCAGGACCCCTAGAGATGGGAGGGCAGAGTCACCCAGGAGCCCCTGGGGATGGGGAAGGAGAGTAACCCGGGACTCCCTAGGAATGGGGAGGAGTGACCCGGGACCCCTAGGAATGGGGAGGTAGAGTGACCCAGGACCCCTAGGGGGGGAAGGGAGAGGACCCAGGACCCCTAGGGATGGGGAGGAGTGACCTGGGACCCCTGGGGATTGGGGAGGTGAGTGATCCAGGACTTAGGGATGGAGTGAGCCCTGTGACTGAAGGTTGGGCTTGGTTGGGGTGTGGAAGTGTTTCCTGGTGCCCCCGTGGGGATCTTATTGAGGGTGGTAGGGGGCCTGGCAGTGGGTGTCTGCCTCTCTCTGGAGCCCTAATGACATGGAGGAGAGGCTCTAGTGATGAAGGGATAGTTACTGGTGATGGGGGTAGTTACTGGTGACAGGGGATATTTATAGGTGATGGGGGTAGTTACTGGTGATGGCAGTATGTGTCCGAGTTGGCCGTGCATGTCCGAGTTGGCGGGCGTGTCCAAGTTGGCTGTGCGTGTCAAGATGATGGTGCGTGTCCAAGATGGCCATGCGTGTCCGAGTTGGTTGTGTGTATCCAAGATATAGCCATGTGTGTCCAAGTTGGCCGTGCGTGTCCAAGATGGCCATGCGTGACCGAGTTGGCGTGCATGTCGAAGATGGCGATGCTCCTGCTGTGTGAATCCAGACCCTCTAGTTATAAAAGGACGAGGGTGGTGTGTTCTTTCTGGCCACCTCCTGCTGAGGGAGGTCATGGTTACAGGTCACAAACACAGCACTGGAGGAGGGAACAGGTTGATTTGTTCCTGGCAGCACTCTTTATTTGGGGGCCTTTGAGGCAGCACCTGTTGAAACATCTAGCTTTAAGTTCACAGGGCTTGAAGGGAGCAGAGCTTAGGTTTCAGGGCTTTTCACTTAGGAAAAATGGGGACAAAGAAAAGGAAAAGGCCAGGCACGGTGGCTCAAGCCTGTCATCCCAGCACTTTGGGAGGCCAAGGCAGGCGGATCACGAGGTCAGGAGATCGAGACCATCCTGGCTAACACGGTGAAACCCCGTCTCTACTAAAAACATAAAAACTAGCCGGGCGAGGTGGCGGCACCTGTGGTCCCAGCTACTCAGGAGGCTGAGGCAGGAGAATGGCGTGAACCCGGGAGGCGGAGCTTGCAGTGAGCTGAGATCCGGCCACTGCACTCCAGCCTGGGCGACAGAGCGAGACTCTGTCTCAGGAAAAAAAAAAAAGAAAAAGGAAAAGAATGGAAAACATGATCTTGGAGACTTGTAGCCAGAAAAATTAACATTTAATTCAAACTGTGAAAGTCATAAAAACTGAAAACCATAAGGCAAGACTAGAATTTCACGACAGGGGTGACTATCGTTTTTGAACGTGGTTTTCTTTTTCCAGTTTCACCACTTTTATTAAAAGGCAGATTACGGTAGGACCAGTTTGCTTTTATACTTGGCCCACTTATTTGTATACAGTGCAGCAAGAATAATTATTATTTTACTTTTATTTGTTTACTTACCTATTTATGTATTTATTTTGAGACGGACTCTCCTCTGTCGCCCAGGCTGGTGTGCAGTGGCGTGATCTCGGCTCACTTCAACTCCGCCTCCGGGTTCAAGCGATTCTCCTGCCTCATCCTCCTGAGTAGCTGGGACCACAGGCACCTGCCACCAAGCCCAGCTAATTTTTTGTCTTTTTAGTAGAGACGGGGTTTCACCATGTTAGCCAGGATGGTCTCCATCTCCTGACCTTGTGATCCGCCCACCTTGGCCTCCCAGAGTGCTGGTTACTGGTTGCCTCTGGATAGAGCAGGGGGGCAGGAGTCTACTCTTGGGGACTAAGGACTGGAGGTCTGGTACCCCGGGAGCGAGGGATACCACGTGCCCGGTCCTAGTGACGGGGATGAGAATGGTCTGGGTGCCTTGGGGCATAAGGCAGGAGTCTATGTGATCTTCGGTTGAGGTCAGAGTGCTGGGATGACAGGCGTGAGCCACCGCGCCCGGCCAAGAATAATTATTTTATACAGAGGCCGTTTAAATTGGCTTTGATGGAACTTTGTTCCATTCAGGGAATCTCAGACAGGACCTTTTTGAAGCTGAGCCCAGCCCCGGGTTTGTACCATTAAATACCTCTGAGTTGGGCAAATTCCTTCCCTCTTGAGGTTCCAAGAGAGCTTGGGGTCCCTGGCCTGTCAGAAACTGATGTTGTTTACTTAGCACAGGTCAGAAACCCTGTACAGGCCTTTCTAGGCTTCGTAAATTTAAGTTTCATTCCTTAAAGGAAAGCACTCCATTGCAGCCAAAGCGTCGGTAAAATAGCCGGTTTTTCTAATTGTGTTCTCTTATTAAGGAAAACAGATTTGGCCGGGCGCAGTGGCTCACGCCTGTCATCCCAGCACTTTGGGAGGCCGAGGCGGGCGGATCAGGAGGTCAGGAGATCCAGACCCTCCTGGCTAACACGGTGAAAACCCATCTCTCATAAAAAGACAAAAAATTAGCCGGGCGTGGTGGCAGGTGCCTGTGGTCCCAGCTACCCGGGAGGCTGAGGCAGGAGAATCGCTTGAATCCGGGAGGCGAAGGCTGCAGTGAGCCGAGATCGCACCACTGCACTCCAGTCTAGATGACAGAGCGAGACTCTGTCTCAAAAAAATCTTGTGTCCAAGATGACGGTGTGTGTCCAACATGGGGGTGTGGATCCAAGATGGGGGTGTCTGTCCACGATGGCAGTGTCTGTCCACGATGACGGTGTGTGTCCAACATGGGGGTGTGTGTCTAAGATGATGATGCTTCTCTGTCAGAGGGGAGATGCAGAGTTCCCTGGGCCCTGGCAGGGTGTGGCAGCCAGGGGCACCCCCACTGGGGGCATTTACCACCATCATTCCTGACCCCACAGTCTCTGCGGGGATCACTACCTCTCAGACCAGGCCTCCCCAGGGACGCTGTTGTCTTCCTGGGTACCAGGGATTGACTCAGAACCATCATTGCTTCCTTTCCCGCAGCCAACATTGCTGGCATTTTTCCTGAATTTCCTGTGGGCAGGATGGTTTTACCCCAACCGTCAGGGCTCCGGGAACCCTCTGCCACCATCGACTCGTGCGCTCAGGGCCTGAGTCAATCCTTCCCCGCTGGCCTCTCCGTTCCTGGCTTCTTCCTTTGCCAGTGTCTTCCGTCGAGAGCCAGGAAGGCCCCCGGTCACTCCCTGAAGGCCCCCAGTCAGTCCCCAGCCCACTAACCACGCTTAGGGAAAGCCCTGGTGAGTTTCCGACTCCCCAGCCACACTCAGGGAAGGTTCGGTGGATGCAGGAGAAGACCGGGGCGTGTAGCAAACACCTCCTGCCAATCGTGCACGTTCCGTTCCGTTTTCTTAGGGTCTTTCGTTGACGCTCCTGACCCCTTTTTCTTCTGTTGCAGGGTCTGAGGTTTGAGGTGGTCCCCTCCAGGTTTAAAGAGAAGCTGGACAAAGCCTCCTTTGCCACTCCGTACGGCTACGCCATGGAGACCGCCAAGCAGAAGGCCCTGGAGGTGGCCACCCGGATGCACCAGGCAAGGGGCCCCCTGCCCTTCTGTCCTCATGAAAATTCCTTTGCTCTGACGAGGGGATTTGCAGGTGTTAAATATCCATGATGCAAATAAGTGTCATTCACAAGATGCAGTTGGTGCCACAGCTTAGCTATTACTATGTTACAATGTGACGCGCTGTCGCAAGTAACCTAATAGTATCATTTATGATCTAGAATTAATGTAGCTTATCTATTACTAGATGTTATAATGTTCTCTTGCAGTTGATATCATTGTATCATTTATGATCTAGAATTAATGTAGATTATCTGTTACTGTGTTATTCTCTTGCAATTGATATAGCATAATTTATGATATAGAATTAATGTAGATTATTACTATGTGTTATATTCTCTTGCAGTTGATACCATAGTATCATTTATGATCTAGAATTAATGTAGCTTATCTGTTACTATGTTATTCTCTTGCAATTGTTATAGTATCATTTATGATATAGAATTAATGTAGCTTATCTATTATTATATGTTACAATATTCTCTTGCAATTGATATAGTATCATTTATGATATAGAATTAATGTAGCTTATCTATTATATGTTACAATATTCTCTTGCAATTGATATCATAGCATCATTTATGATACAGAATTAATGTAGATTATTACTATGTGTTATATTCTCTTGCAATTGATATCATAGCATCATTTATGATCTAGAATTAATATTAACCAACTGTTACTATGTTATGCTTGCAATTGATATAGTATCATTTATGATATAGAATTAATGTAGCTTATCTATTATTATATGTTACAATATTCTCTTGCAATTGATATCATAGCATCATTTATGATACAGAATTAATGTAGATTATTACTATGTTATATTCTCTTGCAGTTGATACCATAGTATCATTTATGATATAGAATTAATGTAGCTTATCGGTTACTGTGTTATTCTCTTGCAATTGATAGCATCATTTATGATACAGAATAAATGTGGATTATTACTATGTGTTATAGGTCTCTGCAATTGATATCATAGTATCATTTATGATATTCAATTAATGTAGCTTATCTATTATTATGTTATAATATTCTCTTGCAGTTGATATCATAGCATCATTTATGATACAGAATTAATGTAGATTATTACTATGTGTTATATTCTCTTGAAATTGATATAGCATTAAAAATTGATATAGCATCATTTATGATATAGAATTAATGTAGATTATTACTATGTGTTATATTCTCTTGCAATTGATATCATAATATCATTTATGATCTAGAATTAATGTAGCTTATCTGTTACTATGTTATTCTCTTGCAATTGATATAGTATCATTTATGATATAGAATTAATGTAGCTTATCTATTATTATATGTTACAATATTCTCTTGCAATTGATATAGTATCATTTATGATATAGAATTAATGTAGCTTATCTATTATATGTTACAATATTCTCTTGCAATTGATATCATAGCATCATTTATGATACAGAATTAATGTAGATTATTACTATGTGTTATATTCTCTTGCAATTGATATCATAGCATCATTTATGATCTAGAATTAATGTAGCTTAACTGTTACTATGTTATGCTCTTGCAATTGATATAGTATCATTTATGATATAGAATTAATGTAGCTTATCTATTATTATATGTTACAATATTCTCTTGCAATTGATATCATAGCATCATTTATGATACAGAATTAATGTAGATTATTACTATGTGTTATATTCTCTTGCAGTTGATACCATAGTATCATTTATGATATAGAATTAATGTAGCTTATCTGTTACTATGTTATTCTCTTGCAATTGATATAGCATCATTTATGATATAGAATTAATGTAGATTATTACTATGTGTTATATTCTCTTGCAATTGATATCATAGTATCATTTATGATATTCAATTAATGTAGCTTATCTATTATTATATGTTATAATATTCTCTTGCAGTTGATATCATAGCATCATTTATGATACAGAATTAATGTAGATTATTACTATGTGTTATATTCTCTTGAAATTGATATAGCATTAAAAAAAGAAATTGATATAGCATCATTTATGATATAGAATTAATGTAGATTATTACTATGTGTTATATTCTCTTGCAATTGATATCATAATATCATTTATGATATAGAATTAATGTAGCTTATCTGTTACTATGTTATAATAGCATCATTTATGATATAGAATTAATGTAGATTATTACTATGTGTTATATTCTCTTGCAGTTGATACCATAGCATCATTTATGATATAGAATTAATGTAGCTTATCTTACTGTGTTATTCTCTTGCAATTGATATAGCATCATTTATGATACAGAATAAATGTAGATTATTACTATGTGTTATATTCTCTTGCAATTGATATCATAGTATCATTTATGATATAGAATTAATGTAGCTTATCTATTATTATATGTTATAATATTCTCTTGCAGTTGATATCATAGCATCATTTATGATCTAGAATTAATATACATTATTACTATGTGTTATATTCTCTTGCAATTGATATCATAGTATCATTTATGATATAGAATTAATGTAGCTTATCTATTATTATGTATTCTAATCTCTTATGGCCAGGCGCGGTGGCTCACGCCTATAATCCCAGCACTTTGGGAGGCCGAGGCGGGCGGATCAGGAGGTCAGGAGATCCAGACCCTCCTGGCTAACACGGTGAAAACCCATCTCTCATAAAAAGACAAAAAATTAGCCGGGCGTGGTGGCAGGTGCCTGTGGTCCCAGCTACCCGGGAGGCTGAGGCAGGAGAATCGCTTGAATCCGGGAGGCGAAGGCTGCAGTGAGCCGAGATCGCACCACTGCACTCCAGTCTAGATGACAGAGCGAGACTCTGTCTCAAAAAAATCTTGTGTCCAAGATGACGGTGTGTGTCCAACATGGGGGTGTGGATCCAAGATGGGGGTGTCTGTCCACGATGGCAGTGTCTGTCCACGATGACGGTGTGTGTCCAACATGGGGGTGTGTGTCTAAGATGATGATGCTTCTCTGTCAGAGGAGATGCAGAGTTCCCTGGCCCTGGCAGGGTGTGGCAGCCAGGGGCACCCCACTGGGGCATTTACCATCATTCCTGACCCCACAGTCTCTGCGGGGATCACTACCTCTCAGACCAGGCCTCCCCAGGGACGCTGTTGTCTTCCTGGGTACCAGGGATTGACTCAGAACCATCATTGCTTCCTTTCCCGCAGCCAACATTGCTGGCATTTTTCCTGAATTTCCTGTGGGCAGGATGGTTTTACCCCAACCGTCAGGGCTGGGAACCCTCTGCCACCATCGACTCGTGCGCTCAGGGCCTGAGTCAATCCTTCCCGCTGGCCTCTCCTCCTGGCTTCTTCCTTTGCCAGTGTCTTCCGTCGAGAGCCAGGAAGGCCCCGGTCACTCCTGAAGGCCCCAGTCAGTCCCCAGCCCACTAACCACGCTTAGGAAAGCCCTGGTGAGTTTCCACTCCCCAGCCACACTCAGGAAGGTTCGTGGATGGGAGAAGACCGGGCGTGTAGCAAACACCTCCTGCCAATCGTGCACGTTCCTGTTCCGCTTAGGGTCTTTCGTTGACGCCCTGACCCTTTTCTTCTGTTGCAGGGTCTGAGGTTTGAGGTGGTCCTCCAGGTTTAAAGAGAAGCTGGACAAAGCCTCCTTTGCCACTCCGCACGTGCGGCCATGGAGACCGCCAAGCAGAAGGCCCTGGAGGTGGCCACCCGGATGCACCAGGCAAGGCCCCTGCCCTTCTGTCCTCATGAAAATTCCTTTGCTCTGACGAGGGATTTGCAGGTGTTAAATATCCATGATGCAAATAAGTGTCATTCACAAGATGCAGTTGGTGCCACAGCCAGCTATTACTATGTTACAATGTGGCTAGCTGTCGCAAGTAACCTAATAGTATCATTTATGATCTAGAATTAATGTAGCTTATCTATTACTAGATGTTATAATGTTCTCTTGCAGTTGATATCATTGTATCATTTATGATCTAGAATTAATGTAGATTATCTGTTACTGTGTTATTCTCTTGCAATTGATATAGCATAATTTATGATATAGAATTAATGTAGATTATTACTATGTGTTATATTCTCTTGCAGTTGATACCATAGTATCATTTATGATCTAGAATTAATGTAGCTTATCTGTTACTATGTTATTCTCTTGCAATTGTTATAGTATCATTTATGATATAGAATTAATGTAGCTTATCTATTATTATATGTTACAATATTCTCTAATTGATATAGTATCATTTATGATATAGAATTAATGTAGCTTATCTATTATATGTTACAATATTCTCTTGCAATTGATATCATAGCATCATTTATGATACAGAATTAATGTAGATTATTACTATGTGTTATATTCTCTTGCAATTGATATCATAGCATCATTTATGATCTAGAATTAATGTAGCTTAACTGTTACTATGTTATGCTCTTGCAATTGATATAGTATCATTTATGATATAGAATTAATGTAGCTTATCTATTATTATATGTTACAATATTCTCTTGCAATTGATATCATAGCATCATTTATGATACAGAATTAATGTAGATTATTACTATGTGTTATATTCTCTTGCAGTTGATACCATAGTATCATTTATGATATAGAATTAATGTAGCTTATCGGTTACTGTGTTATTCTCTTGCAATTGATATAGCATCATTTATGATACAGAATAAATGTGGATTATTACTATGTGTTATAGTCTCTTGCAATTGATATCATAGTATCATTTATGATATTCAATTAATGTAGCTTATCTATTATTATATGTTATAATATTCTCTTGCAGTTGATATCATAGCATCATTTATGATACAGAATTAATGTAGATTATTACTATGTGTTATATTCTCTTGAAATTGATATAGCATTAAAAAAAGAAATTGATATAGCATCATTTATGATATAGAATTAATGTAGATTATTACTATGTGTTATATTCTCTTGCAATTGATATCATAATATCATTTATGATATAGAATTAATGTAGCTTATCTGTTACTATGTTATAATAGCATCATTTATGATATAGAATTAATGTAGATTATTACTATGTGTTATATTCTCTTGCAGTTGATACCATAGCATCATTTATGATATAGAATTAATGTAGCTTATCTTACTGTGTTATTCTCTTGCAATTGATATAGCATCATTTATGATACAGAATAAATGTAGATTATTACTATGTTATATTCTCTCTGCAATTGATATCATAGTATCATTTATGATATAGAATTAATGTAGCTTATCTATTATTATATGTTATAATATTCTCTTGCAGTTGATATCATAGCATCATTTATGATCTAGAATTAATATACATTATTACTATGTGTTATATTCTCTTGCAATTGATATGAATAGTATCATGTATGATATTCAGTTAATGTAGCTTATCTATTATTATGTATTCTAATCTCTTATGGCCAGGCGCGGTGGCTCACGCCTATAATCCCAGCACTTTGGGAGGCCAAGGCAGGCGGATCACCTGAGGTCAGGAGTTCGACACCAGCCTGGCCAACATGGTGAAATCCTATCTCTACTAAAAATACAAAAATTATCTGGGCGTGGTGGTGCACGCCTGTAATCCCAGCTACTCAGCAGACTGAGGCAGGAGAATTGCACAAACCCAGGAGATGGAAGTTGCAGTGAGCCGAGATCGTGCCACTGCACTCCCGCCTGGCGATCGAGCGAGACTCCGTGTCCAAAATAAAAAATAATTTATCTTGCAATTAATATAATAGTATCATTTATAATATACAATTAATGTAGTTTATTACTATGTGTTATAATATTATCTTGCAATTAATATAATAGTATCATTTACGGTATACAATTAATGTCCAGTATTACGATGTGTTGTAATATTCTACAATTAATATAATAGTATTATATATTATAATAGTATGATATAGAATTATGTAGCTTATTACCATGCTACTATGTAATATCTGATTGCAAGTAATGTAACATCATTTCTAATATAGAATTATGTAGTTTATCTGTTCCTATATGCTACAATGCAATATACAATGATAATTAATACACTACTCTCATTTAAGATTTAAGATTCATGTAGCTTATCTGTTACTATGTTATGAATGTAATATTGCAATTAATATAGTAATATCAGTTACAATATAGAATTAACATCTATTACTGTGTGTTGCGATACACACAGAATTAGTGTGTGTTACTGTGTGAGACTATGTAACACACTATGACAATTAATATAATTGGATCATCATGTAGAATTATGTCACTTATCTGTTACTATATGCTACTATGTAACACAGTATTATTTTAGTAGAGATGGAGTTTCACCATATTGGCCAGGCTGGTCTCCAACTCCTGACCTCAGGTGATCCACCTGCGTCAGCCTCCCAAAGTGTTGGGATTACAGGCCTGAGCCACCGCGCCCGGCCGTAATACACTATTATAATTAATACACTCCTGTCATTTAGGATAGAGAAGGCATGTAGCTTATCCATTACTATATGTTATATAATGTATGACTCCAATTAATATAATATCAGTCACAATGTATACAATTAACGCAGCTATTACTATATGTTGTAACTTGCTGTTACAGTGAATGTAATACTATCGTTTAGGATATAGAGTAAATGTAGCTCCTGTTGATGTGTTACCATACAATCGCCATGGCAGTTAATAATAAGAAATACATTAGAGGGCCGGGTGCGGTGGCTCAGGCCTGTAATCCCAGCACTTCGGGAGGCCGAGGCGGGCGGATCACAAGGTCAGGAGATCAAGACCATCCTGGCTAACACGGTGAAACCCCGTCTCTACTAAAAACACACATACAAAAATTGGCTGGGCGTGGTGGCGGGTGCCTGTAGGTAGTGGCAGGTGCCTGTAGTCCCAGCTACTCGGGAGGCTGAGGCAGGAGAATGGCGTGAACCCGGGAGGCGGAGCTTGTAGTGAGCTGAGATGGCGCTGCACCCCAGCCTGGGTGACAGCGAGACTCGCTCTCAAAGGAAGGAAGGAGGGAGGAGGGGAGGAGGGAAGGAAGGAAGGAAGGAAGGAGGGAAGGAAAGAAGGAAGGAAGGAAGAAAGACATTAAAGGAAGGAAGGAAGGAAGGAAGGAAGAAAGACATTAAAGGAAGGAAGGAAGGAAGGGAAGGAAGACATTGAAGGAAGGAAGGAAGGAGGGGAGGAAGACATTAAAGGAAGGAAGGAGGGGAGGAAGGAAGAAAGACATTAAAGGAAGGAAGGAGGGAAGGAAGGAAGAAAGACATTAAAGGAAGGAAGGAGGGAAGGAAGGAAGAAAGACATGGAAGGAAGGATGGAAGGAAGGAAGGACGGGAAGGAAGGAAGAAAGACATGGAAGGAAGGATGGAAGGAAGGAGGGAAGGAAGGAAGAAAGATATTAAAGGAAGGAAGGAGGGAAGGAAGACATTAAAGGAAGGAGGGAAGGAAGGAAGAAAGACATTAAAGGAAGGAAGGAGGGAAGGAAGGAAAAAAGACATGAAGGAAGGAAGGAAGGGAAGGAAGAAAGACATTAAAGGAAGGAAAGAGGGAAGGAAGGAAGAAAGACATTAAAGGAAGGAAGGGAAGGAAGACAGACATTAAAGGAAGGAAGGAAGGATGGAAGGAAGGAAGACATTAAAGGAAGGAAGAAAGACATTAAAGAAAGGAAGGAAGGAAGGAAGGAAGAAAGACATTAAAGGAAGGAAGGAAGGAAGGAAGAAAGACATTAAAGGAAGGAAGGAAGGGAAGGAAGGAAGAAAGATTATTAAAGGAAGGAAGGAGGGAAGGAAGGAAGAAAGACATTAAAGGAAGGAAGGAAGGAAGGAAGGAAGAAAGACATTAAAGGAAGGAAGGAGGGAAGGAAGAAAGACATTAAAGGAAGGAAGGAAGGAAGGAAGGAAGAAAGACATTAAGGAAGGAAGGAAGGAAGGAAGGATGAAGGAAGGAAGGAGGGAAGGAAGGAAGAAAAGGAAGAAAGACATTAAAGGAAGGAAGGAAGGAGGGAAGGAAGGAAGAAAGATATTAAAGGAAGGAAGGAAGGGAAGGAAGAAAGACATTAAAGGAAGGAAGGAAGGAAGGAAGGAAGAAAGACATTAAAGGAAGAATTACTATGTGTTATATTCTCTTGCAGTTGATACCATAGCATCATTTATGATATAGAATTAATGTAGCTTATCTTACTGTGTTATTCTCTTGCAATTGATATAGCATCATTTATGATACAGAATAAATGTAGATTATTACTATGTGTTATATTCTCTTGCAATTGATATCATAGTATCATTTATGATATAGAATTAATGTAGCTTATCTATTATTATATGTTATAATATTCTCTTGCAGTTGATATCATAGCATCATTTATGATCTAGAATTAATATACATTATTACTATGTGTTATATTCTCTTGCAATTGATATGAATAGTATCATGTATGATATTCAGTTAATGTAGCTTATCTATTATTATGTATTCTAATCTCTTATGGCCAGGCGCGGTGGCTCACGCCTATAATCCCAGCACTTTGGGAGGCCAAGGCAGGCGGATCACCTGAGGTCAGGAGTTCGACACCAGCCTGGCCAACATGGTGAAATCCTATCTCTACTAAAAATACAAAAATTATCTGGGCGTGGTGGTGCACGCCTGTAATCCCAGCTACTCAGCAGACTGAGGCAGGAGAATTGCACAAACCCAGGAGATGGAAGTTGCAGTGAGCCGAGATCGTGCCACTGCACTCCCGCCTGGGCGACCGAGCGAGACTCCGTGTCCAAAAAATAAAAAATAATTTATCTTGCAATTAATATAATAGTATCATTTATAATATACAATTAATGTAGTTTATTACTATGTGTTATAATATTATCTTGCAATTAATATAATAGTATCATTTACGGTATACAATTAATGTCCAGTATTACGATGTGTTGTAATATTCTACAATTAATATAATAGTATTATATATTATAATAGTATGATATAGAATTATGTAGCTTGTTACCATGCTACTATGTAATATCTGATTGCAAGTAATGTAACATCATTTCTAATATAGAATTATGTAGTTTATCTGTTCCTATATGCTACAATGCAATATACAATGATAATTAATACACTACTCTCATTTAAGATTTAAGATTCATGGCTTATCTGTTACTATGTTATGAATGTAATATTGCAATTAATATAGTAATATCAGTTACAATATAGAATTAACATCTATTACTGTGTGTTGCGATACACACAGAATTAGTGTGTGTTACTGTGTGAGACTATGTAACACACTATGACAATTAATATAATTGGATCATCATGTAGAATTATGTCACTTATCTGTTACTATATGCTACTATGTAACACAGTATTATTTTAGTAGAGATGGAGTTTCACCATATTGGCCAGGCTGGTCTCCAACTCCTGACCTCAGGTGATCCACCTGCGTCAGCCTCCCAAAGTGTTGGGATTACAGGCCTGAGCCACCGCGCCCGGCCGTAATACACTATTATAATTAATACACTCCTGTCATTTAGGATAGAGAAGTCATGTAGCTTATCCATTACTATATGTTATATAATGTATGACTCCAATTAATATAATATCAGTCACAATGTATACAATTAACGCAGCTATTACTATATGTTGTAACTTGCTGTTACAGTGAATGTAATACTATCGTTTAGGATATAGAGTAAATGTAGCTCCCCTGTTGATGTGTGTTACCATACAATACGCCATGGCAGTTAATAATAAGAAATACATTAGAGGGCCGGGTGCGGTGGCTCAGGCCTGTAATCCCAGCACTTCGGGAGGCCGAGGCGGGCGGATCACAAGGTCAGGAGATCAAGACCATCCTGGCTAACACGGTGAAACCCCGTCTCTACTAAAAACACACATACAAAAATTGGCTGGGCGTGGTGGCGGGTGCCTGTAGGTAGTGGCAGGTGCCTGTAGTCCCAGCTACTCGGGAGGCTGAGGCAGGAGAATGGCGTGAACCCGGGAGGCGGAGCTTGTAGTGAGCTGAGATGGCGCCGCTGCACTCCAGCCTGGGTGACAGCGAGACTCCGTCTCCAAAGGAAGGAAGGAGGGGAGGAGGGGAGGAGGGAAGGAAGGAAGGAAGGAAGGAGGGAAGGAAAGAAGGAAGGAAGGAAGAAAGACATTAAAGGAAGGAAGGAAGGGAAGGAAGGAAGAAAGACATTAAAGGAAGGAAGGAAGGAAGGGAAGGAAGACATTGAAGGAAGGAAGGAAGGAGGGGAGGAAGACATTAAAGGAAGGAAGGAGGGGAGGAAGGAAGAAAGACATTAAAGGAAGGAAGGAGGGAAGGAAGGAAGAAAGACATTAAAGGAAGGAAGGAGGGAAGGAAGGAAGAAAGACATGGAAGGAAGGATGGAAGGAAGGAAGGACGGGAAGGAAGGAAGAAAGACATGGAAGGAAGGATGGAAGGAAGGAGGGAAGGAAGGAAGAAAGACATTAAAGGAAGGAAGGAGGGAAGGAAGGAAGACATTAAAGGAAGGAGGGAAGGAAGGAAGAAAGACATTAAAGGAAGGAAGGAGGGAAGGAAGGAAAAAAGACATGAAGGAAGGAAGGAAGGGAAGGAAGAAAGACATTAAAGGAAGGAAAGAGGGAAGGAAGGAAGAAAGACATTAAAGGAAGGAAGGGAAGGAAGACAGACATTAAAGGAAGGAAGGAAGGATGGAAGGAAGGAAGACATTAAAGGAAGGAAGAAAGACATTAAAGAAAGGAAGGAAGGGAAGGAAGGAAGAAAGACATTAAAGGAAGGAAGGAAGGGAAGGAAGAAAGACATTAAAGGAAGGAAGGAAGGGAAGGAAGGAAGAAAGACATTAAAGGAAGGAAGGAGGGAAGGAAGGAAGAAAGACATTAAAGGAAGGAAGGAAGGAAGGGAAGGAAGAAAGACATTAAAGGAAGGAAGGAGGGAAGGAAGGAAGAAAGACATTAAAGGAAGGAAGGAAGGAAGGGAAGGAAGAAAGACATTAAAGGAAGGAAGGAAGGGAAGGAAGGATGGAAGGAAGGAAGGAGGGAAGGAAGGAAGAAAGACATTAAAGGAAGGAAGGAAGGAAGGGAAGGAAGAAAGACATTAAAGGAAGGAAGGAGGGAAGGAAGGAAGAAAGACATTAAAGGAAGGAAGGAAGGGAAGGAAGAAAGACATTAAAGGAAGGAAGGAAGGGAAGGAAGGAAGGAAGAAAGACATTAAAGGAAGGAGGGAAGGAAGGAAGAAAGACATTAAAGGAAGGAAGGAAGGGAAGGAAGGAAGGAAGAAAGACATTAAAGGAAGGAAGGAAGGAGGGAAGGAAGGAAGAAAGACATTAAAGGAAGGAAGGAGGGAAGGAAGGAAGAAAGACATTAAAGGAAGGAAGGAAGGAAGGGAAGGAAGAAAGACATTAAAGGAAGGAAGGAGGGAAGGAAGGAAGAAAGACATTAAAGGAAGGAAGGAAGGGAAGGAAGAAAGACATTAAAGGAAGGAAGGAAGGGAAGGAAGGAAGGAAGAAAGACATTAAAGGAAGGAAGGAGGGAAGGAAGGAAGAAAGACATTAAAGGAAGGAAGGAAGGGAAGGAAGGAAGGAAGAAAGACATTAAAGGAAGGAAGGAAGGAGGGAAGGAAGGAAGAAAGACATTAAAGGAAGGAAGGAAGGGAAGGAAGGAAGAAAGACATTGAAGGAAGGAAGGAGGGAAGGAAGGAAGAAAGACATTAAAGGAAGGAAGGAAGGGAAGGAAGGAAGAAAGACATTAAAGGAAGGAAGGAAGGGAAGGAAGGAAGGAAGAAAGACATTAAAGGAAGGAAGGAAGGAGGGAAGGAAGGAAGGCGGGAAGGAAGGAAGGAGAGAGAAAAGGAAAGGAAGAGAGCCATTAGAGGGAATGCTGTTGTGAGGAGTGCTATGAAGACAGGAATATTGATTGTGGCTTTGGCCGTGCAGAGCTCAGGGAGGCCAGGGCTGGGGGCGACTAAGGTCAAAGCTGCACGCACATGTCCTGTGACTGCCGGCTGCTCTGAGGCGGAATTTCCAACCTGGATTTGTTTTCTCATCCTAAGTACCTTTTTCTTTTTCCTTCTTGCCTTTTTGTTGTTGTTGTTGTTGTGAGACGGAGTCTCGCTCTGTCGCCCAGGCTGGAGTGCAGTGGTGCGATCTCGGCTCCCTGCAGCCTCCACTTCCTGGGTTCCAGAGGTTCTCCTGCCTCGGCCTCTGAGTAGCTGAGATTACAGGCGCCCGACTGATAAATTTGTATTTTTCGTAGAGATGGGGTTTCACCGTGTTGGCCAGGCTGGTCTCAAACTCCTGACCTCAGGTGATCCGCCCGCCTTGGCCTCCCAAAGTGCTGGGATGACAGGTGTGAGCCACCATGCCCGGCTAATGTTTTGTATTTTTCGTAGAGACGGGGTTTCACCGTGTTGGCCAGGCTGGTCTCAAACTCCCGACCTCAGGCGATCCGCCCGCCTCCGCCTCCCAAAGTGCTGGGATGACAGGCGTGAGCCACGGCGCCCGGCCCTAAGTACCTTTTTCTGAAATTACATCGAACAGGTCAAAAGTCTGGCCTTAATTCCTGGGTAACTTGGGCCCCTGGATCCAACCTCGAACCGAAGAACAAAAACTTAGCAACAGGCGCAGTTTCCGTGAGTGCCCGTGAGACGCCCGTGAGTGCCGGACCCCTGATCCCGCAGCCCTGTGGGGCCCGGCCTCACTCACCTGTCCAGCCCCTGCAGGGGACCAGCTGGGACACCCACTGTGTCCTTGCTCATGACTTGGAGCGCCCCGGCCTGAACTTCCAAAGTGGGCCTGGCCGCACCCTGTGCTGCGTTGTTTCACGCCGCACAACGGGAGAAGACTTCTGTGACACCCACGGCATGTCACCACTAAACCGGAATCTTGCTTTCTTGCAGAAGGACCGCGGACGCCCGACGTGGTCATCGGGCCGACACGATCGTGGTGAGTGCGCCCGGGTCCCTCCTTTCTAACGTCCGACTTGGTTTCACCTGCTGGGTGACTCTGCCTGTTCCGGCCGCCCGGGTTCCCTTGAAGACAGCAGTCCTTTGCCAGGAGCCAGCAGCGCCTCCTGCGTATGAGCACCCTGGCCTGTGGAGGAAAGGGTGGACTCGCCTCGAAACTTCCATCACAAACCGCCACCAGATTAGGGGCCTAAAGGCACAGGAAGGGGCCGGGCGCCGCCGCCGCCCCCAGCACTTTGGGAGGCCGAGGCAGCCGGATCACGAGGTCAGGAGATGGAGACCATCCTGGCTAACACGGTGAAACCCCGTCTACTAAAATACAAAAATTATCACGCCTGTCATCCCAGCACTTTGGGAGGCCAAGGCGAGCAGATCACCTGACCTCAGGACTTCAAGATCAGCCTGACCAACATGGTAAAGCCCCATCTCTACTAAAACACAAAATGATCACGCTTGTCATCCCAGCACTTTGGGAGGCCGAGACGGCGGATCACGGTCAGAGATCGAGACCATCCTGGCCAACACGGTGAAACCCCGTCTCTACTAAAAAAATACAAAAAAAAATTAACCGGGCGAGGTGGCGGGCGCCTGTGGTCCCAGCCGCTCGGGAGGCTGAGGCAGGAGAATCGCTTCAATCCGGGAGGCAGGGGTTGCAGTGAGCCGAGATCGCGCCACTGCTCTCTGCAGCCTGTGTGACAAGAGCAAGACTCCGCCAAAAAAAAAAAAAAAAAAAAAAAAAGGCACAGGAAGGTACACAGTTCTGGAGGCCACAAGCCATAAATCAAGGTGTCTGTAGGATTCGTTCCTTCCAGAGGTACTGAGGAGAGGTTGCTCTTGGTCTCTCTCCAGCTCCTGGTGGCTCTGCTGGCAGCTCCTTGTATCCTTTGGCTCATGGTCCCGTGGTTCCTATCTGTGCCTCCATCTCCATGTGGCCTTCTCCCCTCTGGGTGTCAGTGTCCAGATTTTCCTCTTCTTTTTCTGGTTTTGAGACGGAGTCTCACTGTGTCGCCCAGGCTGGAGCGCAGTGGTGCGATCTCGGCTCACCGCGACCTCTGCCTCCAGGTTCAAGCGATTCTCCTGCCTCCCGAGTAGCTGGGATGACAGGCACCTGCCACCAGGCCCGGCTACTTTTTGTTTTAGTAGAGACGGGTTTCACCATGTTGGCCAGGCTGGTCTCAAACTCCTGACCTCAGGAGATCCACCTGCCTCAGCCTCTCGTAGTGCTGGGATGGCAGGCGTGAGCCACCGCACCCGCCGACATTTTCCTCTTCTTATAACAACACGTCTCATAAAGTGGCCGCCCTAATCCTGTCCAACCGCGTCTTAATTACATCGGCAAAGACCTATTCCTCTTTTTTTTTTTTTTTTGAGACAGTCTCACTCTGTTGCCCAGGCTGGAGTGCGGTGGCGTGATCTCGGCTCACTGCAACCTCCGCCTCCCGGGTTCAAGTCATTCTCCTACCTCAGCCTCCTGAGCATCTGGGATTGCAGGCGCCCGCCACCACACCCAGCTCATTTTTGTATTTTTAGTAGAGAGGGGTTTCATCAGGCTGGTCTCAAACTCCTGACCGCAGGGTGATCCGCCTGCCTGGGACTCCCAAAGTGCTGGGATGACAGGCGTGAGCCACCGCGCCCGGCGAATGTTTTGTATTTTTCGTAGAGACGGGGTTTCACCGTGTTGGCCAGGCTGGTCTCAAACTCCCGACCTCAGGCGATCCGCCCGCCTCCGCCTCCCAAAGTGCTGGGATGACAGGCGTGAGCCACGGCGCCCGGCCCTAAGTACCTTTTTCTGAAATTACATCGAACAGGTCAAAAGTCTTTTGGCCTTAATTCTGGGTAACTTGGGGCCCCTGGATCCAACCTCAAGTAGAACCGGGAAGAACAAAAACTTAGCAACAGGCGTCGTGTTTCCCGTAGTGCCCGTGAGACGCTCCGTGAGTGCCGGACCCCTGATCCCGCAGCCCCTGTGGGGCCCGGCCTCACCCGCGTTCCAGCCCCTGCAGGGGGACCAGCTGGGACACCCACTCGTGTCCTTGCTCATGACTTGGAGCGTCCCCGGCCTGAACTTCCAAAGTGGGCCTGGCTTCGCACCCTGTGCTGCTGTTTCACGCCCGTACCAACGGGGAGAAGACTTCTCTGTGACACCCACGGCATGTCACCACTAAACCGGAATCTTGCTTTCTTGCAGAAGGACCTGCGGACGCCCGACGTGGTCATCGGGGCCGACACGATCGTGGTGAGTGCGGCCCGGGTCCCTCCTTTCTAACGTCCGACTTGGTTTTCACCTGCTGGGTGACTCTGCCTGTTCCGGCCGTTCCGGGTTCCCTTGAAGACAGCAGTCCTTTGCCAGGAGCCAGCAGCGCCTCCTGCGTATGAGCACCCTGGCCTGTGGAGGAAAGGGGTGGACTCGCTTCCGGAAACTTCCATCACAAACCGCCACCAGATTAGGGGCCTAAAGGCACAGGAAGGGGCCGGGCGCCGTCGCTCGCCCCTGTCATCCCAGCACTTTGGGAGGCCGAGGCAGCCGGATCACGAGGTCAGGAGATGGAGACCATCCTGGCTAACACGGTGAAACCCCGTCTCTACTAAAAATACAAAAATTATCACGCCTGTCATCCCAGCACTTTGGGAGGCCGAGGCGAGCAGATCACCTGACCTCAGGACTTCAAGATCAGCCTGACCAACATGGTAAAGCCCCATCTCTACTAAAAACACAAAAATGATCACGCCTGTCATCCCAGCACTTTGGGAGGCCGAGACGGGCGGATCACGAGGTCAGGAGATCGAGACCATCCTGGCCAACACGAAACCCGTCTCTACTAAAAATACAAAAAATTAACTGGCGAGGTGGCGGGCGCCTGTGGTCCCAGCCGCTCGGGAGGCTGAGGCAGGAGAATCGCTTCAATCCGGGAGGCAGGGGTTGCAGTGAGCCGAGATCGCGCCACTGCTCTCTGCAGCCTGTGTGACAAGAGCAAGACTCCGCCAAAAAAAAAAAAAAAAAAAAGGCACAGGAAGGTACACAGTTCTGGAGGCCACAAGCCATAAATCAAGGTGTCTGTAGGATTCGTTCCTTCCAGAGGTACTGAGGAGAGGTTGCTCTTGGTCTCTCTCCAGCTCCTGGTGGCTCTGCTGGCAGCTCCTTGTATCCTTTGGCTCATGGTCCCGTGGTTCCTATCTGTGCCTCCATCTCCATGTGGCCTTCTCCCCTCTGGGTGTCAGTGTCCAGATTTTCCTCTTCTTTTTCTGGTTTTGAGGAGTCTCACTGTATCAGGCTGGAGCGCAGTGGTGCGATCTCGGCTCACCGCGACCTCTGCCTCCAGGTTCAAGCGATTCTCCTGCCTCCCGAGTAGCTGGGATGACAGGCACCTGCCACCAGGCCCGGCTACTTTTTGTATTTTTAGTAGAGACGGGGTTTCACCATGTTGGCCAGGCTGGTCTCAAACTCCTGACCTCAGGAGATCCACCTGCCTCAGCCTCTCGTAGTGCTGGGATGGCAGGCGTGAGCCACCGCGCCCGCCGACATTTTCCTCTTCTTATAACAACACGTCTCATAAAGTGGCCGCCTAATCCTGTCCAACCGCGTCTTAATTACATCGGCAAAGACCTATTCCTCTTTTTTTTTTTTTTTTGAGACAGTCTCACTCTGTTGCCCAGGCTGGAGTGCAGTGGCGTGATCTCGGCTCACTGCAACCTCCGCCTCCCGGGTTCAAGTCATTCTCCACCTCAGCCTCCTGAGCATCTGGGATTGCAGGCGCCCGCCACCACACCCAGCTCATTTTTGTATTTTTAGTAGAGACGGGTTTCATCACGACCAGGCTGGTCTCAAACTCCTGACCGCAGGTGATCCGCCTGCCTGGGACTCCCAAAGTGCTGGGATGACAGGCGTGAGCCACAGCCGCCCCATATCACGACCTAATCCTGTCCAAACGCATCTGAATTACATCAGCAAACAGCCACTTCTTAATACGGTCACATCCAGAGGCCCAGGGTTGAGGTCACAGACGTAAGTTTTTGGAGACATGACTCTCGCAGAATGGGTTTTGGACCGCGAGGCGTGTGCTCACGGATGGAAGGTCCTTCAGAGCCCTCCATAGCATGCCTGTGCCACGCTGGAGATGGCCTTCATCCCAGCCCCCTGGTTGCGTGGCCTCAAGGTGCTCCTCACCCAGGGGTGGCAGCAGCCATGGCTAGGCCATCACTGAGGTCCGCAGATTCACTGCAAACAGTGCATGGTTGGAAAACACCGCACGGACCGAAGCAGGGTCCGCCTCGGTCTCCATGGCCAAGGACCTCGGTACCCCCGTGCCTGCAGGCATGAGGGATATGCTGTTTCTTCTGTAGGCATAAAACTTAGCCCTGAAAGTTTAACAGCGAAAGCACAGTTAACTCAATGGAGGTGGCCGTGAGCCGAGATCACGCCACTGCGCTCCAGCCTGTGTGACAAGAGCAAGACTCTGCCTCAAAAAGAAAGAAAAGCACAAGAAGGTACAGTTCTGGAGGTCAGAAGCCACAAATCAAGGTGTCTGTGGGATTGGTTCCTTCCAGACGTCCTAACAGAGAAGTTGGTCTTGGTCTGTCTCCAGCTCCCAAACCCTTCTCTGTCCCTCCATCTCCCCATGGCCTTCTCCCCTCTGGGTGTCTGTATCCAAATCTCCCTCTGTTTTTTTTCTTTTTTTTTTCTGAGACAGAGTCTCACTGTGTGGCCCAGGCCGCAGTACAGTGGCGCGATCTCAGTTCACCGCAGCCTCCGCCTCAGGTTCAAGCGATTCTCCTGCCTCCCGAGTAGCTGGGATTACAGGTGCCCACCACCAGGCCTGGCTAATTTTTGTATTTTTAGTAGAGACGGGTTTCACCATGTTGGCCAGGCTGGTCTCAAACTCCTGACCTCATGATCCGCCCGCCTCGGCCTCCCAAAGTGCTGGGATGACAGGCGTGATCATTTTTGTATTTTTAGTAGAGATGGGGCTTTACCATGTTGGTCAGGCTGATCTCGAAGTCCTGACGTCAGGTGATCTGCTCGCCTCGGCCTCCCAAAGTGCTGGGATGACAGGCGTGAGCCACCGCGCCCAGCCCATGTCTGTTGTTTATAAGCCACCCAGTCTACGGTATTCTGTGATAGCAGCCTGAAATGGACCAAGACGTCCCATAAGAAGAGGAGATGAGGACACAGACACACACAGAGGGATGACCCCATGAGGACACAGGGAGAAGACGGCGTCTCCAAGCCCAGGAGAGAGGCCTCAGGAGAAACCAGCCCTGCCCACACCTGGATCTCAGACGTCCAGCCTCCAGGACTGTGGGAGGATAAATTTCTATAGTTTAAGCCACCCGGGTTGTAGGACTTTGCTATAGTGACCTGAGCAGACTAACACACCTGCTCTTAAGTATGTACCCAAAAGGATTCAAAACAGGTCTTCAACCAAAAACTTCTACATAAATGTTCACAGCAGCACCATTCACAACAGGTAACAGCCAGGAACAGCCCACATGCCTTTCAGTGGATAAATGGATAATTACAAGATGGTCCATCCACACACAGTGGAATACTATGCAGCCATGAACAGGAACGAGGCTGGCCGGGGCGCGGTGGCTCACGCCTGTAATCCCAGCACTTTGGGAGGCCGAGGCGGGCGGATCAGGAGATCAGGAGATCGAGACCATCCTGGCCAGCACAGTGAAACCCCGTCTCTACTAAAAATACTAAAAATTAGCCGGGAGTGGTGGCGGGCACCCGTAGTCCCAGCTACTCGGGAGGCTGAGGCAGGAGAATGGTGTGAACCCGGGAGGCGGAGCTTGCAGTGAGCCGAGATCATGCCACCGCACTCCAGCCCGGGCGGCAGAGCAAGACTTGTTTTAAAAAAAAAAATTAGCTGGGCGAGTGGTGTGCACCTGTAATCCCAGCTACGTGGGAGGCTGAGGCAGGAGAATCACTTGAACCTGGGAGGCGGAGGTTGCAGTGAGCTGAGATTGCACCACTGCACTCCAGTCTGGGCAAAAGAGTGAGACTCCATCTCAAAGGAAAGGAAAGGGGAAGGAAGGGAAGGAAGGGGAGGGGAAGGAAGGGAAGGAAGGAAGGGAAGGGAAGGAAGGAAGGGAGGAGAAGGGAAGGAAGGAAGGGAAGGAAGGAAGGAAGGGAAGGGAGGAAGGGAAGGAAGGGAAGGGGAAGGGAAGGAAGGGAGGGAAGGAAGGAAGGGAAGGAAGGAAGGAAGGGAAGGAAGGAGGGAAGGGAAGGGAAGGGGAAGGGAAGGAAGGGAAGGAAGGGAAGGAAGGAAGGGGAAGGAGGGAAGGAAGGGAAGGGAAGGAAGGAAGGGAAGGAGGGAAGGAAGGAAGGGGAAGGAGGAAGGGAAGGAAGGGAAGGAAGGAAGGGAAGGAAGGAAGGAAGGGAAGGGGAAGGGAAGGAAGGAAGGAGGAAGGGAAGGGAAGGGAAGGAAGGAAGGGAAGGGAAGGGGAAGGGAAGGAAGGGAAGGAAGGAGGGAAGGAAGGGAAGGAAGGAAGGAAGGGAAGGAAGGAAGGGAAGGGGAAGGAGGAAGGAAGGGAAGGAAGGAAGGGAAGGGGAAGGGAAGGGAAGGGGAAGGGAAGGAAGGAAGGGAAGGGGAAGGGGAAGGGAAGGAAGGGAAGGGAAGGGGAAGGGAAGGGAAGGGAAGGGAAGGGAAGGAAGGAAGGGAAGGAAGGAAGGGAAGGGAAGGAAGGAAGGAAGGAAGGGAAGGGAAGGGAAGGGAAGGGAAGGAAGGAAGGAAGGGAAGGAAGGAAGGGAAGGGAAGGAAGGAAGGGAAGGGAAGGAAGGAAGGGAAGGAAGGAAGGGAAGGAAGGAAGGAAGGGAAGGGAAGGAAGGGAAGGGGAAGGAGGAAGGGAAGGAAGGGAAGGGGAAGGAGGAAGGGAAGGGAAGGGAAGGGAAGGGAAGGGAAGGAAGGAAGGGAAGGGGAAGGAAGGAAGGGAAGGAAGGAAGGAAGGAAGGGAAGGGGAAGGGAAGGGAAGGAAGGAAGGAAGGAAGGGAAGGAAGGAAGGGAAGGAAGGAAGGAAGGGAAGGGGAAGGAAGGGAAGGGAAGGAAGGAAGGAAGGGGAAGGAGGAAGGGAAGGAAGGAGGAAGGAAGGGAAGGAAGGAAGGAAGGGAAGGGGAAGGGAAGGGAAGGGAGGATCGAGACCATCCTGGCCAACACAGTGAAACCCTCTCTAAAAAAATACAAAAAATTAACCGGCGAGGTGGCGGGCGCCTGTGGTCCCAGCCGGGAGTTGAGGCAGGAGAATCGCTCAATCCGGGAGGCAGGGGTTGCAGTGAGCCGAGATCGCGCCACTGCTCTCTGCAGCCTGTGAAAAAAAAAAAAAAAAAAAAGGAAGGAATATTACACAGTTCTGAGGCCACAAGCCATAAATCAAGGTGTCTTTCCTTCCAGAGGTACTGAGGGCTCATGGTCCCGTGGTTCCTATCTGTGCCCATCTCCGGGTGTCAGTGTCCAGATTTTCCTCTTCTTTTTCTGGTTTTGAGACGGAGTCTCACCAGTCGCCCAGGCTGGAGCGCAGTGGTGCGATCTCGGCTCACGCCTCCAGGTTCGCGATTCTCCTGCCTCCCGAGTAGCTGGGATCCACCAGGCCCTTTTTGTATTTTTAGTAGAGACGGGTTTCACCATGTTGGCCAGGCTGGTCTCAAACCTGACCTCAGGAGATCCACCTGCCCTCAGCCTCGTAGTGCTGGGATGGCAGGCGCAGCCACCGCGCCTACCGACATTTTCCTCTTCTTACACGCCTCATAAAGTGGCCGCCTAATCCTGTCCAACCGCGTCTTAATTACATCGGCAAAGACCTATTCTCTTTTTTTTTTGAGACAGTCTCACTCTGTTGCCCAGGCTGGAGTGCAGTGGCGTGATCTCGGCTCACTGCAACCTCCGCCTCCCGGGTTCAAGTCATTCTCCTACCTCAGCCTCCTGAGCATCTGGGATTGCAGGCGCCCGCCACCACACCCAGCTCATTTTTGTATTTTTAGTAGAGACGGGTTTCATCACGACCAGGCTGGTCTCAAACTCCTGACCGCAGGTGATCCGCCTGCCTGGGACTCCCAAAGTGCTGGGATGACAGGCGTGAGCCACCGCGCCCGGCCGAAATTTTCCTCTTCATATCACGACCTAATCCTGTCCAAACGCATCTGAATTACATCAGCAAACAGCCACTTCTTAATACGGTCACATCCAGAGGCCCAGGTTGAGGTCACAGACGAAGTTTTGGAGACATGACTAGAATGGGTTTTGGACCGCGAGGCGTGGTGCTCACGGATGGAAGGTCCTTTCAGAGCCCTCCATAGCATGCCTGTGCCACGCTGGAGATGGCCTTCATCCCAGCCCCTGGTTTGCGGGCCTCAAGGTGCTCCTCACCCAGGGTGGCAGCAGCCGGCCATCACTGAGGTCCGCAGATTCACTGCAAACAGTGCATGGTTGGAAAACACCGCACCGGCAGGGTCCGCCCCCATGGGTGACTCTGCAGGCATGAGGATATGTTGCTTCTGTAGGCATAAAACTAGCCCTGAAAGTTTTAACAGCGAAAAGCACAGTTAACTTCAATGGAGGTGGCCGTGGAGCCGAGATCACGCCACTGCGCCTCCAGCCTGTGTGACATCAAAAAGAAAGAAAAAGCAAGAAGGTATGCAGCCCTGGAGGTCAGAAGCCACAAATCAAGGTGTCTGTGGATTGGTTCTTCCAGACGCCCCTAACAGAGAAGTTGGTTCCTGGTCTGTCTCCAGCTCCTGGTGGCTGCTGAAACCCTTCTGTCCCTCCATCTCCCATGGCCTTCCCTGGGTGTCTGTATCCAAATCCTCTGTTTTTTTTCTTTTTTTTTTTTTTCTGAGACAGAGTCTCACTGTGGCCCAGGCCGCAGTACAGGTGATCTCAGTTCACCGCAGCCTCCGCCTCAGGTTCTGCGTTTCCTCCTGCCTCCCAGGCTGGGATTACAGGTGCCCACCACCAGGCCTGGCTAATTTTTGTATTTTTAGTAGAGACGGAGTTTCACCATGTTGGCCAGGCTGGTCTCAAACTCCTGACTCATGATCCGCCCGCCCGCCTCCCAAAGTGCTGGGATGACAGGCGGATCATTTTTGTATTTTTAGTAGAGATGGGGCTTTACCATGCTGGTCAGGCTGATCTCAAGTCCTGACGCCAGGTGATCTGCTCGCCTCGGCCTCCCAAAGTGCTGGGATGACAGGCGTGAGCCACCGCGCCAGCCCATGTCTGTTGTTTATAAGAGCCTGCATCATGGACCAAGACGTCCCACAAGAAGAGGAGATGAGGACACAGACACACACAGAGGGATGACCCCATGAGGACACAGGGAGAAGACGCGCCTAAGCCCAGGAGAGAGGCCTCAGGAGAAACCAGCCTGCCCCACCTGGATCTCAGACGCCCAGCGCCTGCCAGGACTGTGGAGGACAAATTTCTATAGTTTAAGCCACCCGGTTGTAGGACTTTGGTTATAGTGACCCGGAGAGCAGACTAACACACCTGCTCAAGATATGTACCCAAAAGGATTCAAAACAGGTCTTCAACCAAAAACTTCTACATAAATGCCTTCACAGCAGCACCATTCACAACAGGTAACAGCCAGGAACAGCCCACATGCCTTCAGTGGATAAATGGATAATTACAAGATGGTCCATCCACACACAGTGGAATACTATGCAGCCATGAACAGGAACGAGGCTGCTGGTGGCTCACGCCTGTAATCCCAGCACTTTGGGAGGCCGAGGCGGATCAGGAGATCAGGAGATCGAGACCATCCTGGCCAGCACAGTGAAACCCCGCCTCTACTAAAAATACTAAAATTAGCCGGGAGTGGTGGCGGCACCTGTGGTCCCAGCTACTCGGGAGGCTGAGGCAGGAGAATGGTTCAACCCGGGAGGCGGAGGTTGCAGTGAGCCGAGATCACGCCACTGCTCTCTGCAGCCTGGGCGGCAAGAGCAAGACTCAAAAAAAAAAAAAAAAAAGGCACAGGGCGTAGTGGAGGCACCTGTAATCCCAGCTACGTGGGAGGCTGAGGCAGGTCTGGAGGCTCATGGTGGAGGTTGCAGTGAGCTGAGATTGCACCACTGCACTTCCAGTCTGGGCAGTGAGACTCCATCTCAAAGGAAGGGGTTTCACCATGTTGGCCAGGCTGGTCTCAAACAAGGTGATAAGAAAAGGAAGGGGAAAGGAACAAGGAAGGAAGGGAAGGGGAAGGAGGGAATCCTGAAGTCATCGGAAGACCTAAGGGACAGTCTCACTCTGTTGAAGGGAAGGCTGGAGGGCAGTGGGCGGAAGGGAAGGGCAAGCCTCCCGGGAAGGAACCTCAGCCTCCTGAGGAAGGGGAAGGGAGGGAGGGGAAAAGAAGGGAAGTAGAGAGGGGAAGGGAAGGGAAGTCTCAAACTCCTGGGAAGGGTGAAGGAAGGGAAGGAAGGGGAGGGGATGAAGGGAGGGAAGGGAAGGGAAGGGAAGGGGAGAAGGAAGGGAAGAAGGAAGGGAAGGAAGGAAGGGAAGAAGTTAAGGGGAAGGACATCCAGGAAGGAAGGGTTGAGGGGAGGGGAAGGAAGGAGGAAGGGACTCGCAGAAGGAAGGAAGGAGGAAGTGCTCACGGATGGAAAGGAAGGAAGGGGAAGGGAAGGAAGGGAACGCTGGAATGGCCTTCATCCCAGGGAAGGAGGGGAAGGGGAAGGGAAGGCAGACAGGGAAAGGAAGGAGGAGGGAAGGGAAGGTCGGAAAGAAGGACAAAGCAAGGGACAAGGAGGGAAGGAAGGGAAGGAAGGAAGGGAAGGGAAGGGGAAGGAGGGAAGGGAAGGGGAAGGAAGGGAAGGGAAGGGAAGGAAGGGAAGGAAGGGAAGGAAGGGGAAGGAAGGAAGGGAAGGGAAGGAAGGGAAGGAAGGGAAGGAAGGGAAGGGAAGGAAGGAAGGAAGGAGGGAAGGGAAGGAAGGGAAGGGAAGGAAGGGAAGGGAAGGAAGGAAGGGAAGGAAGGGGAAGGAAGGAGGAAGGAAGGAAGGGGAAGGAAGGGAAGGAAGGAAGGAAGGAAGGGAAGGAAGGGAAGGAAGGAAGGGAAGGGAAGGGGAAGGGAAGGAAGGGAAGGGAAGGGAAGGGAAGAAGGGAAGGGGAAGGGAAGGAAGGAAGGGGAAGGGAAGGGAAGGGGAAGGGAAGGGGGAAGGAGGAAGGGAAGGGAAGGAAGGGGAAGGAAGGGAAGGGAAGGGAAGGAAGGGAAGGGAAGGGAAGGAAGGGAAGGAAGGGAAGGAAGGGAAGGGAAGGGAAGGAAGGAAGGGGAAGGGGAAGGGAAGGGAAGGGAAGGAAGGAAGGGAAGGGAAGGGAAGGAAGGGAAGGGAAGGAAGGAAGGGAAGGAAGGGAAGGAGGAAGGGAAGGGAAGGGAAGGGAAGGGAAGGAAGGGGAAGGGAAGGAAGGGAAGGAAGGGAAGGGAAGGAAGGAGGGAAGGGAAGGAAAGGAAAGGGAGGGGAAGGGAAAGGGAAGCGGAAGGGGAAAGGAAAGGAAAGGAACAACATGAATGAACCTTGAGGACATCACGCTCAGTGACGGAAAGCAGGCACAGAGGACCACAGGTTGCAGGATTCCATTCGTATGCCGTGTCCACAATGGGCAAAGCACAGTGAAAGAAAGAGGATCTGGGTGAGGGGGGCACTGGGGAGGGACAGCTTCATGGGGCCAGGGTCTCCTTCTGGGGTGAAGAGAACATTCTGGAACCAGGCAGGTCGCGGTAAGGCAACGTGGTCAGTTCAGGTAGTTGTTTGATACGGTGACTCTCGGGCCGTGTCCCCTTCATTTCCATAAAGCCAGTGACTTCTGCGAATGGGACGGTGGGGCTTGCGCGGGCCTGACTCAGGCGGCGGGAACCAACTCCCTGCGTTCCCTTCCTCTCGCAGACGGTCGGGGGGCTGATTCTGGAGAAGCCGGTGGACAAGCAGGACGCCTACAGGATGCTGTCCCGGTGAGCACCCTGCTGGCCTCGGAGCTGTCTCAGGTTCTGGGCCACAGAGTAGCCGTCATATCCGGCCGGGTGTCCTGGGGAGCAACGGTCGACCTGTCTCAGCTCTGCCGTGGGAGCTGTGCTGTGCGCTTGTCTGTCTGAGCTGTGTGTGTGAGCTGTGTGTGTGAGCTGTGTGTGTGAGCTGTGTGTGTGAGCTGTGTGTGTGAGCTGTGTGTGTGAGCTGTGTGTGTGAGCTGTGTGTGAGCTGTGTGAGCTGTGCCGTGTGAGCTGTGTGTGTGAGCTGTGTGTGTGAGCTGTGTGTGTGAGCTGCTGTGAGCTGTGTGTGATGTGTGTGAGCTGTGTGTGTGTGTGCTGTGTGAGCTGCCAGGAGCTGTGTGTGTGAGCTGTGTGTGAGCTGTGTGTGAGCTGTGTGAGCTGTGTGTGTGAGCTGTGTGTGTGAGCTGTGCTGCAGTGAGCTGTGTGCGTGAGCTGTGCTGTGAGCTGTGTGTGTGAGCTGTGTGTGTTGTGAGCTGTGCCGTGAGCTGTGTGTGTGAGCTGTGTGTGAGCTGTGTGTGTGAGCTGTGCTGTGAGCAGTGCTGTGAGCTGTGTGTGTGTGAGCTGTGTGTGTGAGCTGTGTGTGTGAGCTGTGCTGTGTGAGCTGTGCCGTGAGCTGTGTGTGAGCTGTGTGTGAGCTGTGTGTGTGTGCTGTGTGTGAGCCAGCCGGTGAGCTGTGCTGTGTGAGCTGTGTGTGTGAGTCTGTGTGAGCTGTGTGTGTGAGCTGTGCCGTGAGCTGTGTGTGAGCTGTGTGTGAGCTGTGTGTGTGAGCTGTGCCATGTGAGCTGTGTGTGGAGTGTGTGTGAGCTGTGTGTGTGAGCTGTGTGAGTGAGCTGTGAGGTGTGTGTGTGTGAGCTGTGTGAGCTGTGTGTGTGAGCTGAGCTGTGTGTGTGAGCTGTGTGTGAGCTGTGCTGTGTGTGAGCTGTGCTGTGAGCTGTGTGTGTGAGCTGTGTGAGCTGTGTGTGTGAGCTGTGTGTGTGAGCTGTGTGTGTGAGCTGTGTGTGTGAGCTGTGCTGTGTGAGCTGTGTGTGTGAGCTGTGTGTGTGAGCTGTGCTGTGTGGAGCTGTGTGTGAGCTGTGTGTGAGAGCTGTGTGTGTGAGCTGTGTGTGTGAGCTGTGCCATGTGAGCTGTGTGTGTGAGCTGTGTGTGAGCTGTGTGAGCTGTGTGAGCTGTGTGTGAGCTGTGCCGTGTGAGCTGTGTGTGTGAGCTGTGTGTGTGAGCTGTGTGTGTGAGCTGTGCTGTGAGCTGTGCTGTGTGAGCTGTGTGTGTGAGCTGTGTGTGTGAGCTGTGTGTGTGAGCTGTGCTGTGTGAGCTGTGCCGTGTGAGCTGTGTGTGAGCTGTGTGTGAGCTGTGTGTGTGTGCTGTGTGTGAGCCAGCCGGTGAGCTGTGCTGTGTGAGCTGTGTGTGTGAGTCTGTGTGAGCTGTGTGTGTGAGCTGTGCCGTGAGCTGTGTGTGAGCTGTGTGTGAGCTGTGTGTGTGAGCTGTGCCATGTGAGCTGTGTGTGGAGTGTGTGTGAGCTGTGTGTGTGAGCTGTGTGAGTGAGCTGTGAGGTGTGTGTGTGTGAGCTGTGTGAGCTGTGTGTGTGAGCTGAGCTGTGTGTGTGAGCTGTGTGTGAGCTGTGCTGTGTGTGAGCTGTGCTGTGAGCTGTGTGTGTGAGCTGTGTGAGCTGTGTGTGTGAGCTGTGTGTGTGAGCTGTGTGTGTGAGCTGTGTGTGTGAGCTGTGCTGTGTGTGTGAGCTGTGTGTGTGAGCTGTGTGTGTGAGCTGTGCTGTGTGAGCTGTGTGTGAGCTGTGTGTGTGAGCTGTGTGTGTGAGCTGTGTGTGTGAGCTGTGCCGTGTGAGCTGTGTGTGTGAGCTGTGTGTGAGCTGTGTGAGCTGTGTGAGCTGTGTGTGAGCTGTGTGTGAGCTGTGCCGTGTGAGCTGTGTGTGTGAGCTGTGTGTGTGAGCTGTGCTGTGAGCTGTGCTGTGTGAGCTGTGTGTGTGAGCTGTGTGTGTGAGCTGTGTGTGTGAGCTGTGTGTGTGAGCTGTGTGTGAGCTGTGTGTGAGCTGTGTGTGAGCTGTGCCGTGTGAGCTGTGTGTGTGAGCTGTGTGTGTGAGCTGTGTGTGTGAGCTGTGTGTGTGAGCTGTGTGTGAGCTGTGTGTGTGTGTGTGAGCTGTGCCGTGTGAGCTGTGTGTGTGAGCTGTGTGTGTGAGCTGTGCTGTGTGAGCTGTGCTGTGTGAGCTCTGCTTTCTGAGCTGTGTGTGTGAGCTGTGCTGTCTGAGCTCTGCTGTCTGAGCTGTGCTGTCTGAGCTGTGCTGTGTGAGCTGTGCTGTGTGAGCTCTGCTTTCTGAGCTGTGTGTGTGACCTCTGCTGTCTGAGCTCTGCTGTCTGAGCTGTGCTGTCTGAGCGTAGCTGTGTGAGCTGTGCTGTGTGAGCTATGCAGGGAGGCAGGCAGCATCCCTGCATGCTCATCCTTGTCTGGGATTCTGCAGCACCGGTCCCAGAGTGTCTCACGCCCACTGCAGACTGTTGGGGTCATGAGAAGTTGGCAGAGCCCTGTCCTTCCCACTGGGCGTCCTGGACCTGAGCCCACAGCCTGGCATCTCATTCCCATCCCAGAACATGGAAGAGACGCGCCCCTCCCTGCCCACCAGAGGCCCAGCTGAGGGCTGCCTGGCCTGGGGCCTCCCGTCAGGGCCACGGCTCGTGGGATTTGTGACCCTTTCCCTGGCCTCTCCGTAAAGGTTTCCCTGGAGACCACATGGCAGGACCGTCGGGGAGCAGAGAGTGGGGACGGAGCCAGGACCAAGGACACCTCGCTGGCTCCCTGGTTTTGAGACTCGCTCTGTAGCTCCCACGTTTCACAGCACGGTCACCGGTTGTGTCTCGCAGGTTGAGTGGGAAAGAACACAGCGTGTTCACAGGCGTCGCCATCGTCCACTGCTCCAGCAACGGTAACCGCGGCCCGGGGATCGGGGTCCCCCCCAGAGGCTGGGAGAAGAACCCGGGACATTCTCGGGACCGTGGGCTGGAGGGAGGGGACGGTTACCCACCTCCACCCCCAGAGGGGTTTGTGCTCATGTCCTGCCCGGGAAAGTTGTCAGCCGATTTGGAAGTGTGCAGGAGAAAGGAAAACATGTGCTTTGTCTCTTTCTTCCTTTTTTTTTTTTTGAGACAGAGTCTCGCTCTGTTGCCCAGGCTGGAGTGCAGTGGTGCGATCTCGGCTCACTGCAACCTCTGCCTCCCAGGTTCAAGCGATTCTCCTGCCTCAGTAGCTGGGATTACAGGCGCCCATCACCACGGCCGGCTAATTTTTGTATTTTTAGTAGAGATGCGGTTTCACCATGTTGGCCAGGCTGGTCTCGAACTCCTGACCTCAGGGGATCCACCTGCCTCAGCCTCCCGAAGTGCTGGGATGACAGGCCTGTGCCACCGCGCCCGGTCCCTTTCTCTCTCTTCTTGTCTGAGACGAACCCTTTTCCCCCATGAACCATCCATATCTGAACTGCGCACTACACTCGAGTCCACACCTCCACAGCCATTCCACTGTCAGGGCACGGCGGTGACAAGCTGGCGTCCAGGCTCACCCCCAGGGCTCTGTCCTTGCAGACCGTCAGCTGCACACCAGGGTCTCGGAATTCTACGAGGAAACGACGGTGAAGTTCTCGGAGCTGTCTGAGGAGCTGCTCTGGGAATACATCCACAGCGGGGAGCCCATGTGAGTCTCGGGGACGGGGGGAGGACGGGGGACACGTGTGGAAGCCTGGCCACCCTCACACGCGGGGTCCCACTCGGCCTTTGGGAAAGAAGGAGACCCCCTGTTCCTGAGGCCGTGTGGCTGGGGGACAGCCGCCCGGCTGGGAAGCACAAACCCTTCTCACCACCACACTGAGCCTTGGAAGCTCAAAGAGCAAGACTCCCAGGACAGACAGGGGCTGGGTGGGAGCCAAGGGCTGCGGTGGGGACTGGGGAGGCCCTGGGCAGGGGTAGAGAAGTTCATGCCGTGGGAGGAGGAGACCCCAGAGGTCTGTGCCCAGCATGCTGGCTGCAACTGACACGGAGAAACGGTGTGATCCAAAGTCACCCGAAGAGGTGATTCTAACTGTCGTCCCCACCAAAGAATGGTGAGCGTGGGAGGTCCGCCTGCGTCAGTCAGCTTCACTTCATCATCCACCATCTGCGTTTATTTGGCTTATACTCATCTACATCACACATCATGTCTACATAATGATACATTATATAACGAACGTGATAGAATTATATTTACAATTATATATAATTAATATATTACATATAATTATACATAATTATACATTATGCAAATAATTTATATATTATATATCTGTAATCTATTGTGTTATATATTATATACTGTAATGCACATATAATATATTTATTATAGGTATAAATCATAATTTTGATTGATATTTAATGATTAATTTTAATGTTTAATTTTAATTAATATTAAGTAATGATTAATGTCATAATTAATTATTAATGTAATATAGTTATACACCATTATAATTATAATAGATACTGTTACAATAGATTATATAACACTGTTAAAATAGATTATATAATAGGGACTGTTATATATAGTTATATATAATCGATTATATCTATTATAAAATGTAATTATATATTTATATAATATAGAATTATATATATGCATCTGATACGATGGATTATATATGTATTAAATATGAATAGATGTAAGTATACATATTAATACATATTAATTACATAATACTATATATTAATTATATGTTATGTGTGATTATATGCATATTAATTATATATTAAAGATATGTAATTATACATATTAATTATATATAATGTATAATATAGAAATATATTATATATAATATATTATATAATTGTATGTTATGTGTGATTATATGAATATTAATTATATATTAATTAAATATATGTAATTATAGTTAATTATATATAATATATAAATATTATATATAATATACATGATATATTATGTACATAATATATAATATAATATATATTATACATAATATATTATGTATAATATGATTATATATTATACATAATTATATATAATTATGTACATAATATATTATATAGAATATAATTATATATAATTATATATAATATAAATATAGTATATAATTATATAATATATAATATATAAAATATATATAACATATTATGTACTATATAAATATAATTATATTAAAATAATTATATTAAATATATTTTTATATTATAAAGTATATAAAATGTTTATATATTTATGTCTATAAATACATTTTTATAAAATATGTTTATATATATATAAATAATTTTATCTATTTTTTGAGATAGGGTCTCACCGTCACCTGGGCTGCAGTGCAGTGGCAAAGTCATAGCTCCCGGCAGCCTCAACCTCTCGAGTCAAAACGATCCTCCTCACCTCAGCCCCTAGTGGCTGGGTCTACAGACGGATACCACCATGCCTGGCTAATTTTTAAAAATTTTTTGTAGCAGTGGGGTCTCACCATGTTGCCCAGGCTGGTCTCGAACTCCTGACCTCAGGATCCACCTGCCTCAGCCTCCAGTGCTGGGATGACAGGCCTGAGCCACCGCCCGGTCCCTCTCTCTCTTCTTGTCTGAGACGAGACCCTTTTCCCCATGAACCATCCATATCTGAACTGCGCACTCACTCGGTCCACACCTCCCAGCCATTCCACTGTCAGGGCACAGCGGTGACAAGCTGGCGTCAGGCTCACCCCAGGGCTCTGTCCTTGCAGACCGTCAGCTGCACACAGGGTCTCGGAATTCTCTGAGGAAAGCGACGGTGAAGTTCTCGGAGCTGTCTGAGGAGCTGCTCTGGGGCCATCCACAGCCGGGAGCCCATGTGAGTCTCGGGGGCGTGGGGAGGGACGGGGACACGTGTGGAAGCCTGTGCCACCCTCACGCAGCGAGTCCCACTGTGTGAGCTTTGGGAAAGAAGGAGACCCCTGTTCCTGAGGCCGTGTGGCTGTGGGACAGCCGCCGCTGTGGAAGCTACAAACCCTTCACCACCACACTGAGCTTGGAGCTCAAAGAGCAAGACTCCCAGGACAGACAGGGGCTGGATGGGAGCCAAGGGCTGCGGTGGGGACTGTGGAGGCCCTGGGCAGGGGTAGAGAAGTTCATGCCGTGGGAGGAGGAGACCCCAGGGTCTGTGCCCAGCATGCTGGCTGCAACTGACACGGAGCTGGTGTGATCCAAAAGTCACTGTGTGAAGAGGTGATTCTAACTGTCGTCCCCACCAAAGAATGGTGAGCGTGGGAGGTCCGCCTCGCCAGTCAGCTTCAGCTTCATCATCCACCATCTCGTTTATTTGGCTTATAGCTCATCTACATCACACATCATGTCTACATAATGATACATTATATAACGAGCGTGATAGAATTATATTTACAATTATATATAATTAATATATTACATATATTAATTATACATAATTATACATTATGCAAATAATTTATATATTATATATCTGTAATCTATTGTGTTATATATTATATACTGTAATGTGCACATATAATATATTTTATTATAGAGTATAAATCATAATTTTGATTGATATTTAATGATTAATTTTAATGTTTAATTTTAATTAATATTAAGTAATGATTAATGTCATAATTAATATTAATGTAATATAGTTATACACCATTATAATTATAATAGATGCTGTTACAATAGATTATATAACACTGTTAAAATAGATTATATAATAGGGACTGTTATATATGATATATAATCGATTATATCTATTATAAAATGTAATTATATATTTATATAATATAGAATTATATATATGCATCTGATACGATGGATTATATATGTATTAAATATGAATAGATGTAAGTATACATATTAATACATATTAATTATAATACTATATATTAATTATATGTTATGTGTGATTATATGCATATTAATTATATATTAAAGATATGTAATTATACATATTAATTATATATAATGTATAATATAGAAATATATTATATATAATATATTATATAATTGTATGTTATGTGTGATTATATGAATATTAATTATATATTAATTAAATATATGTAATTATACATGTTAATTATATATAATATATAAATATTATATATAATATACATGATATATTATGTACATAATATATTATATATAATATATTATATATTATACATATATATTATGTATAATATGATTATATATTATATAATTATATATAATTATGTACATAATATATTATATAGAATATAATTATATATAATTATATATAATATAAATATAGTATATAATTATATAATATATAATATATAAAATATATATAACATATTATGTACTATATAAATATAATTATATTAAAATAATTATATTAAATATATTTTTATATTATAAAGTATATAAAATGTTTATATATTTATGTCTATAAATACATTTTTATAAAATATGTTTATATATATATAAATAATTTTAGCTATTTTTTTGAGATAGGGTCTCACCGTCACCTGGGCTGCAGTGCAGTGGCAAAGTCATAGCTCCCGGCAGCCTCAACCTCTCGAGTCAAAACGATCCTCTCACCTCAGCCCCCCTAGTGGCTGGGTCTACAGACGGATACCACCATGCCTGGCTAATTTTTAAAAATTTTTTGTAGCAGTGGGGTCTCACTATGTTGCCCAGGCTGGTCTTGAACTCCTGAGCTCAAGGAATCCTCCCACCACAGCCCCGTGAGTAGCTAGGACCACAGGCACACGCACCAACGCACAGGCCCGATTTTGTTTTTGGTTTTTGTCGAGATGGAGTCTGCGTAACATGTATGTGTCTTAACCTAGAGGATGCTACGTCAACTGAAATAAGCCAGGCAGAGAAAGATACCACAGGATCTCACTTATATGGAATATAAAACAGTTGCACTTAGTCAAAGAATATAAGATTTAAGTCAGGGCCAAGTGTGGTGGCTCACGCCTGTCATCCCAGCACTTTGGGAGGCCGAGGCGGGTGGATCACCTGAGGTCAGGAGTTCGAGACCAGCCTGGCCAACATGGCGAAACCCCGTCTCTTCAAAAAATACAAAAATTAGCCAGGCGTGGTGGCAGGTGCCTGTAATCCCAGCTACTGGGGAGGCTGAGGCAGGAGAATCGCTTGAACCCAGGAGGCGGAGGTTGCAGTGAGCCGAGATCACACCACTGCACTCCAGCCTGGGCGACAGAGTGAGACTCCGTCTTTAAAAAAAAAAAAAAAAGTGAGACGGGAGGAAGAATTTCAAGGCTCTTTCCAGCCTGGTGACTGTGGCTTTCAGTAACACTGTCTTACTGGAAAATTGCCAGCACACTAGATCTGAAGTCTTCTCCCCACTCACACAAAATAAGTACATGAGGTGCTGGATAGGATAATTGGCTTGATTTAATGATGTTACATGTATACGTATGTCAAAATATCCCATTAAACACATGAAGTTTTTTTTTTTTTTTTCTTTTGAGACAGAGTCTTGCTCTGTCAACCAGGCTGGAGTGCAGTGGCGCGATCTTGGCTCACTGCAACCCCTGCCTTGCAGTTTCAAACGATTCTCCTGCCTCAGCCTCCCGAGTAGCTGGGACTACAGGCACCTGCCACCACGCCCGGCTAATTTTTGTATTTTTAGTAGAGACGGGGTTTCACCATATTGGCCAGGATGGTCTCGAACTCCTGACCTCAGGCGATCCACCCGCCTCGGCCTCCCAAAGTGCTGGGATGACAGGCGTGAGCCACCGCGCCCGGCCTTGCCCTGAAATTTTTTTTTTTTTTGAGACGGAGTCTCGCTCTGTCGCCCACGCTGGAGTGCAGTGGCGCCCACGCTGGAGTGCAGTGGCGCGATCTCGGCTCACTGCAAGCTCCGCGTCCCAGGTTTACGCCATTCTCCTGCCTCAGCCTCCCAAGTAGCTGGGACTACAGGCACCCGCCACCACGCCCGGCTAGTTTTTTTGTATTTTTTTTTAGTAGAGACGGGGTTTCACCGGGTTAGCCAGGATGGTCTCGATCTCCTGACCTCGTGATCCGCCCGTCTCGGCCTCCCAAAGTGCTGGGATTACAGGCTTGAGCCACCGCGCCCAGCGCCCTGAAATTTTTAGACCCGGAAACTTTTCTCCCCGTCGTCACCCCTTAACCTTCCCCTACCCACCCAGGGACAAAGCTGGCGGCTACGGGATCCAGGCCCTGGGCGGGATGCTGGTTGAGTCTGTGCACGGGGACTTTCTGAACGTCGTGGGCTTCCCGCTGAACCACTTCTGCAAGCAGCTGGTGGAGCTCTACTACCCACCCCGCCCAGAGGACCTGCGGCAGCCTGTCCAGCACGACTCCATCCCGGCCGTGGACACCTTCGAAGACCTCAGTGATGTGGAGGGGGGCGGCTCGGAGCCTGCTCAGAGGGAGACGGGCAGCCGCGATGAGAAGGCCGAGGCGGGAGCCGCCGGACGGGCCACGGCTGAGGCTGAGTGCCACAGGACTCGGGCGACCCTGCCCCCGTTCCCCACACGCCTCCTGGAACTGCTGGACGGCTTTAAACTATCAAAGGTACCTGTGTCTGTCTCCTCAGGTTGCTTTCACCGATAACCCCACATACTCGGCTTGAATCAACAGTCCTGGAGGCTGTGGCAGTCTGAGGTCAAGTTCTCTCAGGGCCACGCTTTGTCCGAAGGTTCTAGGGGAGGCTCCTTCCTGCCTCTCCCAGCTCCTGGGGGCTCCAGGCATCCCTGGGCTTGTGGCCGCATCACTCCAGTCTCTGCCTCCGTCTCCACGTGGCCTCCTCCTCTGTGTCTGTGTCTCCTCTTCTGTCTCTTACAAGGACACCTGTCATTGCATTTAGGGGACACCCAAAATCCCAAATCCATAAAATTAAAAATCCATTTTGAGGTCCTTCATGTAATTGAATCCACCAAAGACCCTATTTCTGAATAAGGTCCTATGCAAAGGTTAGGGGGTTCTGGGAGTGAGGAAATGAACACATCTTTTAGGGATCACCATTCAACCCATTGCAGTTGTGTTTGGCTCCTCCAGAGGCTCTAGGGGAGGCTCCTTCCTGCCTCTCCCAGCTCCTGGGGGCTCCAGGCGTCCCTGGGCTTGTGGCCGCATCACTCCAGTCTCTGCCTCCGTCTCCACATGGCCTTCTCCTCTGTGTCTGTGTCTCCTCTTCTGTCTCTTAGAAGGACCGCTGTCACCGGATTTTGAGGCCTCCCTAATCCACTGACTCCAACTCATCTGAAGTCCCCTAGCTGACTTACATCTGCAAACACCCTTTTTTTTTTTTTTTTTTTTTTTTTTTGAGGCGGAGTCTGGCTCTGTCATCCAGGCTGGAGTACAGCGGCGCCATCTCGGCTCACTGCAACCTCCGCCTCCCGGGTTCAAGCGATTCTCGTGCCTCAGCCTCCTGAAGGGTTTCGCCAGGTTGGCCAGGCTGATCTCGAACTCCTGATGTCAGCCGATCCACCCGCCTCGGCCTCCTAAAGTGCTGGGATTACAGGCGGCGATCCGCCTCGACCTCCTGCTGAGGACGGCGTGACCCGGCGGCTGCTGCCCTGAAATTTTTTTTTTTTTGAGACGGAGTCTCGCTGTCGCCCACGCTGAAAGCTGGTGGCGCCCACGCTGGAGTGCAGTGGCGCGATCTCGGCTCACTGCAGCTCCAGCGTCCCAGGTTTCGCCATTCTCCTGCCTCAGCCTCCCAAGTAGCTGGGACTACAGGCACCATCCGCCACCACGCCGGCCCGGCTAGTTTGTTTTCTGTATTTTTTTCAGTGGGGCAGGGGTTTCACACGGGTTGGCCAAGGATGGTCTCGATCAATCTCCTGACCTCGTGATCCGCCCGATCTCGGCCTCCCAAGATCTGCTGGGATTACAGGCTTGAGGCCACATGGCATGGCCCTGAGGCCCATTTTTTGGACCGAGAGCTTTTCTCCCCGTGCGTCACCTGGCCTTAGCCTTTACCTACCCACCCAGGGACAAAGCTGGCGGCTACAGGATCAGGCCCTGAGGCGGGATACTAGTTGAGTCTGTGCAGGAGGACTTGGAGTCCCAACGTCGTGGGACTTTCTGCTGAGCGTACCACTTGACTTCGTGAACACTTCTGCAAGCAGCTGGTGGGCTCTACACCCACCACCCACCGCCAGAAGGACCTCGCGGCAACCTGCAGCCCTGTCGCCGCGACTCCATCGGCCGTGGGTGCCACCTTGAGAAGACCTCCAGTGATGATGTGGAGGGGGCGGCTCGGGAGCTCTGCTCAGAGGGAGGCAGGGCAGCGGCGAGGTAAGGCAAGGCGGGCGGAGCCGCCGGATGAAGCCCACAGCTGGGAAGCTGAGTGCCACAGGACTCGGGCGACCCTGCCCCGTTCCACTGCTTACGTTCTGCATACTCTGGAACCTGCTGGGCCCGGCTTTCAAGCTATCTAAAATTGCCTATGTGTCTGTCTCCTCAAGGTTGCTTTCACCCGATATTTATACTCGACTCGGCAGATCAACAGTGCCTGGAGGCCTTGGCAAGTCTAGAGGTCAAGTTCTCTCAGGAGGCCAGCTTTGTCCGAGAAAGGTTCTAGGGGAGGCTCCTTCCTGCCTCTCCCAGCTCCTGGGGAGCTCCAAACTACTGGAGCTTGTGGCCGCATCACTCCAGTCTACTGCCTCCGTCTCCCGTGGCCTCCTCCTCTGTGTCTGTGTCTCCTCTCTTCTGTCTCTTACAAGGACTGTCATTTGCATTTGAGGGGACACCAAATCTAAATCCATAAAATTAAAAATCCAGCTGAGGTCCTTCGCAATTAGAATCACACCAAGGCCCTATTTCTGAATAAGGTCCTATGCAAAGGTGGGGGTTCACGGGAGTGAGAAATGAACCACACATCTTTGAGGGATCACCATTCAACCCATTAACGGTTGTGTTTGACTATCCAGAAGGCTCTAGGGAGGCTCCTTCACACCTCTCCCAGCTCCTGGGGCTCCAGGCGTCCCTGGGCCCCTGGCACATCACTCCAATCTCTCTTACTCCACCGTCTCCACATGGCCTTCTCCACTCTGTGTCTGTGTCTCCTCTTCTGTCTCTTAGAAAGGACACGCTGTCACCGGATTTTGAAACCTCCCTAATCCACTGACTCCAACTCATCCCAAGTCCCCTAGCTGACCCTACATCTCCAAACACCCTTTTTTTTTTTTTTTTTTTTTTTTTTTTTTTTTTTTTTTTTTTTTTGAGGCGGAGTCTGGCTCTGTCATCAGGCTGGAGTACAGCGGCGCCATCTCGGCTCACTACAACCTCAAGCCTCCGGGTTCAAGCGATTCTCGTGCCTCAGCCTCCTGAAGGGGTTTAGCCAGGTTGAGGCCAGGCACGATCTCGGGAGCTTCCTGATGTCAGCCGATCCACCCGCGCCTCCCGGCCTCACAAAGTGCTGGGATTACAGAGCATGGGAGCCTTGCCGCCCCAACCACCTCACCCGGCGCCAAGAGCAGACCCGAGGAAGGGATGCAGCCCTCTCAGCACCAGGGGTCCCTTACAGGGCATCCTCTGGGAAGCAGAGGTGGGGATGTCAGGTGCAGGAGGGACGCAGGCTTTGGGGAGACAGGGAGACCGGGCTGACACCTCCTGTCATTCATCATCACCAGGAGAGGGAACACGTGGTGAATAAGGAATAAAGGTGGTTACGGCACATATTCCATCTGTGTCTCTAATTTACTGAGTGGTGATTATTAAATCACCACCGGATGGATTATAAACAACAGACATTGATTCTCTTACAGTCCTGGAGACTGGACGTCTAAGATCCAGGTGTGGGCAGGGCTGGTTCCTCCTGAGGCCTCTCTCCTGGGCTTGGAGACGCCGTCTTCTCCCTGTGTCCTCACAGGCTCGTCCCTCTGTGTGTGTCTGTGTCCTGATCTCTTCTTATAGGGACCCCAGTCCTATTGGATGAGGCTCCACCCAAATGACCTCATTTTACCTGAATCACTTCTTTCAAACCCTGCCTATGCATACCGTCACATCCTGACCTGAGGGACTGGGGGTATTAGGGGTGCAACGTACGGGTTTTGAACTCAGCCTGTAACTGCAGCACATTGATTTTTTTCCCACGAGCTGGTTTTTCTGCATGATATTCATTGATGTGCTTTTACCTTGTGTACGCCTTGTTTTACAGCTGGAGACTGGATCCTCCAGATCCCCACTGTTCTCTGTGAAAGGCGGCTCAGTGGCCCCGTCGAATACTTTCGACAACATTGGTCTGTGTGTTTTGGGTCTGCGGGAGTCAAAAGTACTCAACAAGTGACTTCATGGGTCTCTCTGCGCTTGTTTTTTAACAGGCCCTGCTCACTGCTTGCAAGCTGAAGGTGTTTGATTGGTTAAAAGATGAAGCACCCCAGAAGGTTCCAGATATTGCCAGCAAACTGGACGCCTCTGTGTGTGGAACAGAGAAGCTTCTGGACGTCTGTGCTGCCATGGGGCTCCTGGAGAAGACAGAGCAAGGTGACAGGACCCAGCGGGTTTTGCTCTGAGGATCTTTACAGGTAGAAGTCACTGAGGGAAGGTGACCTGGAGCCCGGGCAGAGCAAGGAAGGAGGGCCAGACCTTCTATTCCTCTGCCCTCGGGAACGCTGCTTTTCCCAGTACGGGGAGAAGCAGAGGGTGAATGAGAGAGAGGGAACAGTGGTGGCTGCGAGCACGCCGGAGAAGCGTGACGTCCTTATGGGCTGTAGTCTCAAAGGGGCTGTATCAGTCCACATTCTCCTGAAAAACAGAACCCAGTAGGGTGCACACAGACATTAATTTACTTGCTGATTGATGTTTATGGACAGATAAGGTGGGTGGATGGGTAGACAGATACATAGATAGATGATAAATGCATAGATACCTTGATATAGATTGACGATACAGAGATGATAGATACATAGATGATGGGAAGAATTGATAGAAGGATGGATGGATGGATGGATGGAGACGGACAGATGGATCGATCAATGGACAGATGGATGGATGGGAAGGTGGATGGATTGGTGGATCGGTGGATGGATTGGTGGATCAGTGGATAGGTGGATGGATAGACGGATGGACGGATAGATGGATGGATAAATGAAAGGGTGGGTAGATGGATGGATCGATGAATTGGTGGATGGGTACATAGATAGGTGGGTAAGTGGATGGATGAGTGGGTGAGTGGATGGGTGGGTGGATGGATAGATGGATGGATGTGTGGATGGAAGGATGTGTGGAAGGATGTCTCGATGGAGGGATAGATGATTGGATGGGTAGGTGGGTGAATGGATGTGTGGATGGATGGATGAGTGGGCATGTAGATGGGTGGGTGGGTGGGTGGGTGGATGGATGGATAGATGGATGGATAAATGAAAGGGTGGGTGAATGGATGGATCAATGAATTGGAGGATGAGTGCATAGATGGGTGGGTAAGTGGATGGATGGGTGGATGGATGAGTGGGTGAGTGGATGGGTGGGTGGATAGATGGATGGATGTGTGGATGGAAGGATGTGTGGATGGATGGGTGGATAGATGATGGGTGGGTGGATGGATGGATACAATGGATAGATAAATGAAAGGATGGGTAGATGGATGGATGGATCAATGAATCGGTGGATGGGTGCATAGATGGGTGGGTAAGTGGATGGATGGGTGGATGGATGAGTGGGTGGGTGGATGGACGGATGGATGGATGGATGGATGTGTGGGTGGATGGATGAGTGGACATTTGGATGGGCGGGTGAATGGATGGATGAGTGGATGGATGGGTGCATGGCTGGGTAGAGCGATTGGGAGTGGGTGAACAGATGGGTGGGTGGGTGGGCGGATGGATGGACGGATGGATGGATGGATGGATGGATGGATGGATGGATGGATGTGGGTGGATGGATGAGTGGACATTTGGATGGGCGGGTGAATGGATGGATGAGTGGATGGATGGGTGCATGGCTGGGTAGATGATTGGGAGTGTGAGTGAACAGATGGGTGGGTGGGTGGACGGATGGATGGACGGATGGATGGATGGATGGATGGATGGATGGATGGATGGATGTGTGGGTGGATGGATGAGTGGACATTTGGATGGGCGGGTGAATGGATGGATGAGTGGATGGATGGGTGCATGACTGGGTAGATGATTGGGAGTGTGAGTGAACAGATGGGTGGGTGGGTGGACGGATGGATGGATGGATGGATGGATGGATGGATGGATGGGTGGATGGATGGATGGATGGATGGATGGATGTGGATGGATACATGTGTGAATGGATGGATGAGTGGATGGATGGATGGATGTGTGGATGGATGGATGGATGGATGGATGGATGGATGGATGGATGGATGGATGGATGTGTGGATGGATACATGTGTGAATGGATGGATGAGTGGATGGATGGGTGCATGGCTGGGTAGATGATGGGGAGTGTGGGTGAATAGATGGGTGGGTGGGTGGACAGATGGATGGATGGATGGATGTGTGGATAGATGGATGGATGGATGGGTGGATGACGGATGGATGGATGGATGGATGTGTGGATGGATGGATGAGTGGACATTTGGATGGCGGGTGAATGGATGGATGATGAGTGGATGGATGGGTGCATGACTGGGTAGATGATTAGAGTGTGGGTGAACAGATGGGTGGGTAGGTGGACGGATGGATGGATGGATGGATGTGTGGAGCGGATGGATGGATGGGTGGACGGATGGATGGATGGATGGATGTGGACGGATGGATGGATGGATGGACGGATGGATGGATGGATGGATGTGTGGGTGGATGGATGAGTGGACATTTGGATGGGCGGGTGAATGGATGGATGAGTGGATGGATGGGTGCATGACTGGGTAGATGATTGGGAGTGTGGGTGAACAGATGGGTGGGTGGGTGGATGGACGGATGGGAGGGTGGATGAATAGGTGTATCAGTGGATCGGTGGATGGGTAGCTGGGTGGGGAAATGGATGCAGAAAAACAGGACAGGCTTGCTTCTGGGGTTTTCAGTGAGCTGGATGAGGCCCACTCACAGTTTGGAGGTTCATCTCCTTTCCTTAATGTCAAACCGATGGTGGATGCAAACGCCAGCTTCAGTGCCCCTCCACAGCCACATCTAGATGGCGGTTTCATTGCGTAACTGGGAACTTAAGTGCGGCCACAACCATGAAGGAAGGATCAGCCTCGTTGGGTAACAGTGACAGCAGTCGACAGCTGGGGCTTGGTGGCTATAGTCAGATGGATGATGTTTATTTTATTTTATTTTGTTTTTGAGACAGAGTCTGGCTCTGTCGCCCAGGCTGGAGTGCGGTGGCGCGATCTCGGTTCCCTGCAAGCTCCGCCTCCCATGTTCACGTCATTCTCCTGCCTCAGCCTCCCGAGTAGCTGGGACTACAGGCGCCGCCACCACGCCTGGCTAATTTTTTGTATTTTTAGTAGAGACGGGGTTTCACCGTGTTAGCCAGGATGGTCTCCATCTCCTGACCTCGTGATCCGCCCGCCTCGGCTTCCCAAAGCGCTGGGATGACAGGCGTGAGCCACCGCGCCCGGCCGATGATGTTGATTGTAACATCTCAGTGATGCGTCCCCTACGGTCAGATTTCCTTGGGTTTTCTCATTAGGAGGGCACAGGACTGTCCCCGTTTCTTCAGGTTACAGTAACACGGAGACAGCGAACCTTTACCTGGCCTCGGACAGTGAGTACTCTCTGCACGGCTTCATGTTGCAAAATAACGACGTCATCTGGAATCTCTTCACGTACCTGGAGTTTGCCATCCGAGAGGGGAGAAACCAGCACCACAGGGTGCTGGGGAAGAAGGTGGAAGATCTGTTCCAGGTAGCGTAGCAGCCCCGCACACACCTTTTTCCACCTAGCGTGCATTTTGCTAAAGCACTTCGGCACCCAGCTCAGCAGGCACCTTGAGCCATCTGTCTCCGGTCTGACGGATCCCAAAGGCTCGGCTCGTTCCGCCTGGAGACCTTAGTGCTGTGGCCGTTGCGTCCCTCAGCCCGGGAACAGGTGCAAGGTAGACCCTCCTCCACCGTTATCCAGCAGCCGATGAAAATAGAATTCCCTGCTAGAAACGGGTCTGAAGGCCATGCACAGGGGCTCGCACCTGTCATCCCAGCACTTTGGGAGGCCGAGTCGGGAGGATGATTTGAGCCCAGGAGTTTGAGACCAGCCTGGGCAACATAGCGAGACCCCATCTCTGAAAAAAAAAAAGTTAACAATTAGGTCGGGCACGGTGGCATGAGCCTGTAATCCCAGCTACTTCGGGAGGCCGAGGTGGGTGGGAGGGTCCCTCGAACCTGGGAGGTCGAGGCTGCCGTGTGAGCCCTGCTGCCACACTCCAGCCCCGGCGACAGAACAAGACTCTGTCTCAAAAGCAGAAAAACAGGAAGGAGATGGACAGGCTGCGTTAAATGAATGCGCTGGGTTTTGTTCTTGTTTTTTTTTTTTCCTTCAATGGAATCGACACTTGCTTATCTGAGACCGCCGTTTGCAAAGCGCTGCCTGCGTCCTCTCACCCCTCCTTCCCCTTTCCCCGCCCAGAACCTCTCTGAGGTGGACGGGCGACACTTTTTGGGGTCCGTGGGGCCTCTGCGGGTGGGGAGGGGGTCTCAGTCTGCAGGTAGGAAGACAGAGACAGGGAGACAGAGACACAGATAGAGGGAGACAAAGACAGGGAGACAGAGAAAGAGACAGAGACATAGAGGGAGATGAGAGACAGAGAGAGACACTGAGGTAGGGACACAGGGACAGGAAGGCCTGGAGAGACAGAGATAAAGGCAGATAGACACAGAAACAGGAGACACAGATAGAGGGAGACAGAGACGGAGGGAGACAGAAAGACAGAAACAGAGACAGAAGGAGACAGACACAGAAAGAGAGAAAGAGGAAGACAGAGACACACCGAGGAAGACAGAGACACACCGAGGGAGACAAAGAGAGATAGACAGACAGAGACCAAGGGAGACAGAGTCGGAGAGGGAGAAAAGCCAGTGGTGGAGAGAGAAGCCGAGAGGCATGGCCAGGGGCCCCGAGCCGGCGTGAGCAGCTGGCCTGGGCATCACAGAGGACACATCCCTAAGCCCCATCCTTGCTGCCCACGCAGGCGAGGGCCGGGGAGCCCCCGTGGGATTTAGGGAGCCAGGATGGAGCGGGGCCGTCCCGCTGGGAGTCGGGCTCAGAAGCAGCCTCAGCAGGGTTTGCTTGCCCTGGCGGGGAAAGGGGATGTCCGGGCGAACCCCAGATGACGCAGCCGTGAGCCAGGATGGGCCTGGGCTCCTCTGGGACCCGGAGTAGGTGCCACCGGGGGCGTGAGGAAGCTCGGGTGGAGCTTCTCCTCTGCACTGGATGGATGGATGGATGGATGGGTGGATGGATGGATGGATGGATGGATGGATGTGGATGGATACATGTGTGAATGGATGGATGAGTGGATGGATGGGTGCATGGCTGGGTAGATGATGGGGAGTGTGGGTGAATAGATGGGTGGGTGGGTGGACAGATGGATGGATGGATGGATGGATGTGTGGATAGATGGATGGATGGATGGGTGGATGGATGGATGGATGGGTGGACGGATGGATGGATGGATGGATGTGTGGATGGATGGATGAGTGGACATTTGGATGGGCGGGTGAATGGATGGATGAGTGGATGGATGGGTGCATGACTGGGTAGATGATTGGGAGTGTGGGTGAACAGATGGGTGGGTAGGTGGACGGATGGATGGATGGATGGATGTGTGGACGGATGGATGGATGGGTGGACGGATGGATGGATGGATGGATGTGTGGACGGATGGATGGATGGATGGACGGATGGATGGATGGATGGATGTGTGGGTGGATGGATGAGTGGACATTTGGATGGGCGGGTGAATGGATGGATGAGTGGATGGATGGGTGCATGACTGGGTAGATGATTGGGAGTGTGGGTGAACAGATGGGTGGGTGGGTGGATGGATGGATGGGAGGGTGGATGAATAGATGTATCAGTGGATCGGTAGCTGGGTGGGGAAATGGATGCAGAAAAACAGGACAGGCTTGCTTCTGGGGTTTTCAGTGAGCTGGATGAGGCCCACTCACAGTTTCTTAATGTCAAACCGATGGTAGCTAGATGGCGGTTTCATTGCGTAACTGGGAACTTAAGTGTGGCCACAACCATGAAGGAAGGATCAGCCTCGTTGGGTAACAGTGACAGCAGTCGACAGCTGGGGCGTGGTGGCTATAGTCAGATGGATGATGTTTATTTTATTTTATTTTGTTTTGAGACAGAGTCTGGCTCTGTCGCCCAGGCTGGAGTTGGCGCGATCTCTGCAAGCTCCGCCTCCCATGTTCACGTCATTCTCCTGCCTCAGCCTCCCGGTAGCTGGGACTACAGGCGCCCACGCCTGGCTAATTTTGTATTTTTAGTAGAGACAGGGTTTCACCGTGTTAGCCAGGATGGTCTATCTCCTGACGGGATGACAGGCGTGAGCCACGCCGATGATGTTGATTGTAACATCTCAGTGATGCGTCCCTACGGTCAGATTTCTTGGGAGGGCACAGGACTGTCCCGTTTCTTCAGGTTACAGTAACACGGAGACAGCGAACCTTTACCTGGCCTCGGACAGTGAGTACTCTCTGCACGGCTTCATGTTGCAAAATAACGGCGTCATCTGGAACCTCTTCACGTGCCTGGGAGTTTGCCATCCGAGAGAGGGGAGAAACCAGCACCACAGGGTGCTGGGGAAGAAGGTGGAAGATCTGTTCCAGGTTTTTCCACCTAGCGTGCATTTGCTAAAGCACTTCGGCACCCAGCTCAGCAGGCACCTTGAGCCATCTGTCTCGGTCTGACGGATCCCAAAGTTCGCCTGGAGACCTTAGTGTGTTCAGCCCGGGAACAGGTGCAAGGTAGACCCTCCTCCACCGTTATCCAGCAGCGATGAAAATAAATTCCCTGCTAGAAAGCGGGTCTGAAGGCCATGCACAGGGGCTCGCACCTGTCATCCCAGCACTGGGAGGCCGAGTCGGGAGGATGATTTGAGCCCAGGAGTTTGAGACCAGCCTGGGCAACATGAGAATCTCTGAAAAAAAAAGTTAACAATTAGGTCGGGCACGGTGGCATGAGCCTGTAATCCCAGCTCGGGAGGCCGAGGTGGGTGGGAGGGTCCTGAACCTGGGAGGTCGAGGCTGCTGTGAGCCCTGCTGCCACTCCAGCCCCGGCGACAGAACAAGACTCTGTCTCAAAAGCAGAAAACAGGAAGGAGATGGACAGGCTGCGTTAAATGAATGCGCTGGGTTTTGTTCTTGTTTTTGTTTTTCCTTCAATGGAATCGACACTTGCTTATCTGAGACCGCCGTTTGCAAAGCGCATCCTCTCACCCCTCCTTCCCTTTCCCGCCCAGAACCTCTCTGAGGTGGACGGGCGACACTTTTGGGGTCCGTGGGGCCTCTGCGGGTGGGGAGGGGTCTCAGTCTGCAGGTAGGAAGACAGAGACAGGAGACAGAGACACAGATGGGGGAGACAAAGACAGGAGACAGAGAAAGAGACAGAGACATAGAGGAGATGAGAGACAGAGAGAGACACTGAGGTAGGGACACAGGGACAGGAAGGCCTGGAGACAGAGATAAAGGCAGATAGACACAGAAACAGGAGACACAGATAGAGGGAGACAGAGACGGAGGAGACAGAAAGACAGAAACAGAGACAGAAGGAGACAGACACAGAAAGAGAGAAAGGAAGACAGAGACACACCGAGGAAGACAGAGACACACGAGGAGACAAAGAGATAGACAGACAGAGACCAAGGGAGACAGAGTCGGAGAGGGAGAAAAGCCAGTGGTGGAGAGAGAAGCCGAGAGGCATGGCCAGGGGCCCCGAGCCGGCGTGAGCAGCTGGCCTGGGCATCACAGAGGACACATCCCTAAGCCCCATCCTTGCTGCCCACGCAGGCGAGGGCCGGGGAGCCCCCGTGGGATTTAGGGAGCCAGGATGGAGCGGGGCCGTCCCGCTGGGAGTCGGGCTCAGAAGCAGCCTCAGCAGGGTTTGCTTGCCCTGGCGGGGAAAGGGGATGTCCGGGCGAACCCCAGATGACGCAGCCGTGAGCCAGGATGGGCCTGGGCTCCTCTGGGACCCGGAGTAGGTGCCACCGGGGGGGACGTGAGGAAGCTCGGAGTGGAGCTTCTCCTCTGCACACCGGAATTCTCGGAGGAGCCCCCTCTGCCACACCGCACCGGCGTGGTGAAGGCTGAGCCAGGGCACCTGCGGAGACGCTGCGGCTTCTCTCCCGCTTTTCTCCGGTGAGATGTTTGGGGGCCACCCGGAGCCTCCAGGGTGAAAAGCTTGATTGTGAAAAGCCTATTGGGAAACTCAGACGCTTGGAGTTCAGGCTGTGGTGCGGACCAAGTGATCCCAGGAGAGGACCCACCACTTTGGGGTCCTCCGTCCCCAGCCAGCCCAGCCCCACAGAGACAGGGCGCCTAACACAGCTGTGGTGGAAGCCTCCTCTGCAGCCCAGGCCTGGCTGAGCCCCCACGCCCTGGAGCCCTGGACTCTCCCCTAGACCCCGGGAGAGGCTGGGCAAACCCTCGGCCCGTGCTCCCTGGTGCCCTGAGCCCCGCTGTGTTCCAGGAGAGGGAGACAAAGACAGGGAGACAGAGAAAGAGACAGACATAGAGGGAGATGAGAGACAGAGAGAGATGGATGGATGGTAGGGACACAGGGACAGGAAGGCTTGAGAGACAGAGATGGCAGATAGACACAGAAACAGGAGACACAGATAGAGGGAGACAGAGACGGAGGGAGACAGAAAGACAGAAACAGAGAGACAGAAGGAGACAGACACAGGGTAGATGAGGAAGGGTAGAGACACAGATGGGAGACAGAGACACACGAGGGAGACAAAGAGAGACAGAGATAGAGACCAAGGGAGACAGATGGAGAGGGAGAAAAGCCAGTGGTGGAGAGAGAAGCCGAGAGGCATGGCCAGGGGCCCCGAGCCGTGGGTGGTGAGCAGCTGGCCTGGCATCACGACATGGATCCCTAAGCCCCATCCTTGCTGCATGAGGCGGGGCCGGGAGCCCCGTGGGATTTAGGGAGCCAGGATGGGTGGGTGGGTGGATGGAGTGGGGCTCAGAAGCAGCCTCAGCAGTGGTTTCGGTAGCTGGCGGGAAATGGATGTCCAGAAAAACAGGACAGGATGCTTGTCAGTGAGCTACAGGATGGGCCTGCTTCTGGGACCCGAGTCAAACCGATGGACGATGAGGAACGCTCGGAGCTTCAGTGCTCCTCTCACACCACATTCTCGGAGGAGTTTCCTCTGCCACACCGCATGACTGGGAACTTAAGTGCTGAGCCACAACCATGAGACGCTGCTCTCCGCCCAGTGAGATGTTTGGGGCCACCCTGGAGCCGTGGTGAAAAGCTTGATTGTGAAATGCCTATTGGGAAACTCAGACGCTTAGTTAGGCTGTTTTTGAGACAGTCTGGTGATCCCAAGGAGAGGACCCACCACTTGGGGTCCTCCGTTCCCCCAGCCAGCCCAGCCTCCACAGAGACACGCCCAACACAGCTGTGGTGGAAGCCTCCTCTGCAGCCCAGGCCTGGCTGAGCCCCCACGCCCTAATTTTTGACTTTAGTAGAGACAGGGTTTCACCGTGTTAGCCAGGATGGTCTATCTCCTGACGGGATGACAGGCGTGAGCCACGCCGATGATGTTGATTGTAACATCTCAGTGATGCGTCCCTACGGTCAGATTTCTTGGGAGGGCACAGGACTGTCCCGTTTCTTCAGGTTACAGTAACACGGAGACAGCGAACCTTTACCTGGCCTCGGACAGTGAGTACTCTCTGCACGGCTTCATGTTGCAAAATAACGGCGTCATCTGGAACCTCTTCACGTGCCTGGGAGTTTGCCATCCGAGAGAGGGGAGAAACCAGCACCACAGGGTGCTGGGGAAGAAGGTGGAAGATCTGTTCCAGGTTTTTCCACCTAGCGTGCATTTGCTAAAGCACTTCGGCACCCAGCTCAGCAGGCACCTTGAGCCATCTGTCTCGGTCTGACGGATCCCAAAGTTCGCCTGGAGACCTTAGTGTGTTCAGCCCGGGAACAGGTGCAAGGTAGACCCTCCTCCACCGTTATCCAGCAGCGATGAAAATAAATTCCCTGCTAGAAAGCGGGTCTGAAGGCCATGCACAGGGGCTCGCACCTGTCATCCCAGCACTGGGAGGCCGAGTCGGAGGATGATTTGAGCCCAGGAGTTTGAGACCAGCCTGGGCAACATGAGAATCTCTGAAAAAAAAGTTAACAATTAGGTCGGGCACGGTGGCATGAGCCTGTAATCCCAGCTCGGGAGGCCGAGGTGGGTGGGAGGGTCCTGAACCTGGGAGGTCGAGGCTGCTGTGAGCCCTGCTGCCACTCCAGCCCCGGCGACAGAACAAGACTCTGTCTCAAAGCAGAAAAACAGGAAGGAGATGGACAGGCTGCGTTAAATGAATGCGCTGGGTTTTGTTCTTGTTTTTGTTTTTCCTTCAATGGAATCGACACTTGCTTATCTGAGACCGCCGTTTGCAAAGCGCATCCTCTCACCCCTCCTTCCCTTTCCCGCCCAGAACCTCTCTGAGGTGGACGGGCGACACTTTTGGGGTCCGTGGGGCCTCTGCGGGTGGGGAGGGCAGGAAGACAGAGACAGGAGACAGAGACACAGATGGGGAGACAAAGACAGGAGACAGAGAAAGAGACAGAGACATAGAGGAGATGAGAGACAGAGAGAGACACTGAGGTAGGGACACAGGGACAGGAAGGCCTGGAGACAGAGATAAAGGCAGATAGACACAGAAACAGGAGACACAGATGAGGGAGACAGAGACGGAGGAGACAGAAAGACAGAAACAGAGACAGAAGGAGACAGACACAGAAAGAGAGAAAGGAAGACAGAGACACACCGAGGAAGACAGAGACACACGAGGAGACAAAGAGATAGACAGACAGAGACCAAGGGAGACAGAGTCGGAGAGGGAGAAAAAGCCAGTGGTGGTGAGAGAGAAGCCGAGAGGCATGGCCAGGGCCCAGGCAGGCGTGAGCAGCTGGCCTGGGCATCACAGAGGACACATCCTAAGCCCCATAGGGCCGGGGAGCCCCGTGGGATTTGGGGAGCCAGGATGGAGGGGCATCCCGCTGGGGTCGGGCTCAGAAGCAGCCTCAGCAGGGTTTGCTTGCCCTGGCGGGAAAGGGATGTCCGGGCGAACCCCAGATGGCCGCGGCCGTGAGCCAGGATGGGCCTGGGCTCCTCTGGGACCCGGAGTAGGTGCCACCGGGGGGGACGTGAGGAAGCTCGGAGTGGAGCTTCTCCTCTGCACACCGGAATTCTCGGAGGAGCCCCCTCTGCCACACCGCACCGGCGTGGTGAAGGCTGAGCCAGGGCACCTGCGGAGACGCTGCGGCTTCTCTCCCGCTTTTCTCCGGTGAGATGTTTGGGGGCCACCCGGAGCCTCCAGGGTGAAAAGCTTGATTGTGAAAAGCCTATTGGGAAACTCAGACGCTTGGAGTTCAGGCTGTGGTGCGGACCAAGTGATCCCAAGGAGAGGACCCACCACTTTGGGGTCCTCCGTCCCCAGCCAGCCCAGCCCCCACAGAGACAGGGGCGCCTAACACAGCTGTGGTGGGAAGCCTCCTCTGCAGCCCAGGCCTGGCTGAGCCCCCACGCCCTGGAGCCCTGGACTTCTCCCCCTAGACCCCCGGGGAGAGGCTGGGCAAACCCTCGGCCCGTGCTCCCTGGTGCCCCTGAGCCCCCGCTGTGTTCCAGGACGCGTACTACCGGAGCCCGGAGACGCAACTGCGGTTCATGCAGGCCATGCATGGCGTGGCGAAGCTGACTGCGCGCCAGGTGGCCACGGCCTTCGATTTGTCCCGCTTCTCCTCCGCCTGCGACGTGGGAGGTGGGTAGCCCCCCTGGCCAGGGCTCTCCTTCCTTTCGTTGATTAAGCCGCGGGCGTCTTCCCTGCTCAGGACACCTGCAAACTGCCTTTTTCCACTGAGAAACCTGACAACGACCTGAACTGGGCCAGGCTGAGTCCCAGATGGGGGTGGATACACACCAGGAGACAAGAGAGATAGACAGACGAGACCGAGAGACTCAGGGCCATGGTGGAGAGCTGAGGCCGAGGCAAGCTGGCTTCCCTCAGCAATCTGGATTATATCCTGACTCACCCTCCACCCCACCCCAGCCCTGGACAGTGGATGGAGCAGTAGACACGTTCCCAAGGGTGCTGGGGGATCAGGGCCCTGGGACGATTCTCACACCGTCAGCTTACATTTCCCCAACCTCGGAATGCCTCTCCTCCTTGTGGTCCAGAGTGGCTGCTGTAGCACCAGCCATTGTGTCCATATCCCCATGGCAGGAAGGAGAGGTGGAGTGCCCCAGCCACCTCTGGGCTGGAAGATTTCTCCAGGTCTGTGCCCTCTGGCGATTCTGGAGGTGGCTGCTGTAGCACCAGCCATTGTGTCTATATCCCCATGGCAGGAAGGCTGAGAGGAGTACAGCCAGCACCTCTGGGCTGAGATTTCCCTGCAGGTCTGTACCTCTGGGCCCAGGTGCTGCTGTAGCACCAGCCATTGTGTCCATATCCCCATGGCAGGAAGGAGAAGGGAGGAGTACAGCCCCCACCTCTGGGCTGGAAAGATTTCCCTGCAGGTCTGTACCCCTACGCGTGGCCCAGAGTGGCTGCTGTAGCACCAGCCATTGTGTCTATATCCCCATGGCAGGAAGGAGAAGGGAGGAGTACAGCCCCCACCTCTGGGCTGGAAGATTTCCTACCAGGTCTGTACCCCTACGCGTGGCCCAGAGTGGCTGCTGTAGCACCAGCCATTGTGTCTATATCCCCATGGCAGGAAGGAGAAGGGAGGAGTACAGCCCCCACCTCTGGGCTGGAAGGATTTCCCTACAGGTCTGTGCCCCCACACGTGGCCCAGAGTGGCTGCTGTTGCACTGACCATCGTGTATACATCCCCATGGCAGGAAGGAGAAGGGAGGAGTACAGCCTATACCCCTGGGCTAGAAGGATTTCTCTGCAGGTCTGTGCCCCCACACGTGGCACAGAGTGGCTGCTGTAGCACCAGCCATTGTGTCTATATCCCCATGGCAGGAAGGAGAAGGGAGGAGTACAGTCACCATCTCTGGGCTGGAAGGATTTCCCTGCAGGTCTGTGCCCCCACACGTGGCCCAGAGTGGCTGCTGTTGCACCGACCATCGTGTATACATCCCCACAGCAGAAAGGAGACGGGAGAAGTACAGCCTATACCCCTGGGCTGGAAGGATTTCCCTGCAGGTCTGTGCTCCCACACGTGGCCCAGAGTGGCTGCTGTAGCACCAGCCATTGTGCCTAAATCCCCATGGCAGGAAGGAGAAGGGAGGAGTACAGCCCCCACCTCTGGGCTGGAAGGATTTCCCTGCAGGTCTGTGCCCCCACACGTGGCCCAGAGTGGCTGCTGTAGCACCAGCCATTGTGTCTGTTTCCCCATGGCAGGAAGGAAAAGGGAGGAGTACAGCCCCACCTCTGGGCTGGAAGGATTTCCCTGCAGGTCTGTGCCCCCACACGTGGCCCAGAGTGGCTGCTGTAGCACCGGCCATTGTGTATACATCCCCATGGCAGGAAGGAGAAGGGAGGAGTACAGGGTACACCCCTGGGCTGGAAGGATTTCCCTGCAGGTCTGTGCCCCCACGTTGTGCCCAGAGTGGCTGCTGTTGCACCGACCATCGTGTATACATCCCCATGGCAGGAAGGAGAAGGGAGGAGTACAGCCCCACCTCTGGGCTGGAAGGATTTCCTGCAGGTCTGTGCCCCCACACGTGGCCCAGAGTGGCTGCTGTAGCACCAGCCATTGTGTCTATATCCCCATGGCAGGAAGGAGAAGGGAGGAGTACAGTGTACACCCTGGGCTGGAAGGATTTTGCAGGTCTGTGCCCCACACGTGGCCCAGAGTGGCTGCTGTTGCACCGACCATCAGTGTATACATCCCCATGGCAGGAAGAAGGAGGAGTACACAGCCCCACCTCTGGGCTGGAAGGATTTCCCTGCAGGTCTGTGCCCCCACACGTGGCCCAGAGTGGCTGCTGTAGCACCAGCCATTGTGTATACATCCCCACAGCAGGAAGGAGAAGGGAGGAGTACAGCCCCACCTCTGGGCTGGAAGGATTTCCTGCAGGTCTGTGCCCCACACGTGGCCCAGAGTAGCTGCTGTAGCACCACCATCGGGTATACATCCCCATGGCAGGAAGGAGAAGGGAGGAGTACAGCCCCACCTCTGGCTGGAAGGATTTCTGCAGGTCTGTGCCCCACGTGGCCCAGAGTGGCTGCTGTAGCACCAGCCATTGTGTATACATCCCCACAGCAGGAAGGAGAAGGGAGGAGTACAGCCCCACCTCTGGGCTGGAAGGATTTCCTGCAGGTCTATTGCCCCCACACGCGTGGCCCAGAGTGGCTGCTGTAGCACCACCATCGGGTATACATCCCCATGGCAGGAAGGAGAAGGGAGGAGCACAGCCCCACCTCTGGGCTGGAAGGATTTCCCTGCAGGTCTGTGCCCCCACACGTGGCCCAGAGTGGCTGCTGTAGCACCAGCCATTGTGTATACATCCCCACAGCAGGAAGGAGAAGGGAGGAGTACAGCCCCACCTCTGGGCTGGAAGGATTTCCCTGCAGGTCTGTGCCCCCACACGTGGCCCAGAGTGGCTGTAGCACCCACCATCGTATACATCCCCACGGCAGGAAGGAGAAGGGAGGAGTACAGCCCCACCTCTGGGCTGGAAGGATTTCCCTGCAGGTCTGTGCCCCCACACGTGGCCCAGAGTAGCTGCTGTAGCACCGACCATCGGGTATACATCCCCATGGCAGGAAGGAGAAGGGAGGAGTACAGCCCCACCTCTGGGCTGGAAGGATTTCCCTGCAGGTCTGTGCCCCCACACGTGGCCCAGAGTGGCTGCTGTAGCACCGACCATCGGGTATACATCCCCATGGCAGGAAGGAGAAGGAGGAGCACAGCCCCACCTCTGGGCTGGAAGGATTTCCTGCAGGTCTGTGCCCCACGCCTGCTTGCACAGTCTTGTCTGGGACCCCAGCGAACTCCCCACCGCCGGCTTTCCCTTCCAGCATGGGTCTCAGTGCCGTGCCCTCGAACATGACTTCTGCCCCGGTTGAGCTCTGGAGAGTCGTCAGGGTTCCGTAGGCACCAGGACGCCCCGGCCGCAGAGCGTGCATTTGCTTCCCCGCAGGCTGCACGGGTGCGCTGGCCCGAGAGCTGGCCCGCGAGTACCCTGGTCTCCAGGTGACCGTGTTTGACCTCCCGGACGTCGTCGAGCTGGCCGCCCGCTTCCAGCCCGTCGGACCGCAGGCAGCGCAGATCCACTTCGCAGCAGGTGAGCCTTCCTCGCGTTCGCCCTGCCAACGTTTTCCAGGCTCCGTCATCCCTTTGCAGACAGAGGGCGTGGCTGTGTGTGTACCCGTGTTTCTGCGTGGGCGCTTCCATGGTGGGTGTCTGTGTGCATACATGACTGCGTGCTGCTTGTGTGTGTCTGTCTGCATGTGTGTGTGGTATGTCCTGGGCGTGTCTGTGCGTGAAGCGTGTGTGCATGTGGGTCTGCATCCGCGCGTGTGTGTGTCGTCTCTGGCGTGTGGTTGCGTATATTTTGTGAGGCTGTGTGTGTCTGTGTGGTATGTGTGCATGTCACGTGTCTGCGTCTGTGCATGTTGTGTGCCAATGAGTGTGTGTATATATGACTGCTGGGGTTGTGTGTGCATGTATGTCTGTGTGCATGTCTGTGTGTCTGCATCGGTGTGCATGGTGTGTCTGTGGGTGTCTGTGTGCATATGTGACTGCTGTGGTTGTGTGTGTGTCTCTGTGTGTGGTATGTGTCCGTGTGTGTGTGCGTGAGACCGTCTCTGCGTGTGTGCCTGTCTGTTGGTGTGTCTCTGTGTGTCCATGTGTCTGTGTGCCCATCTGCATGTGTCTGCATCTGTGTGTGTGCGCCTGTCGCTGTGTCTGTGTGTGTGTGTCTGTGTGCCCATCTGTGCATGTGTCTGCATCTGTGTGTGCATGTGTGCCTGTCGCTGTGTGTGTGTGTGTGTGTGTGTCTCTGTGCCCATCTGTGCATGTGTCTGCGTCTGAGTGTGTCTATGCGGGCCTGTCAGTGTATCTCTGTATGTCCGTGCATGTGTCTGTGTGTGCATGTCTTTCTGGTGTGTGCTTGCATGTGTGCCTTTGTGTCTGCATGTCTGTACGTCTGTGCATTGGATGGGTGTATGTGTGCGTGCCAGTGTGTCTGTGTCCATGGGTATGCCTGTGCATGTCTGTGTGTGGGTCCACACAGACACGAGAGCATCTCCAAACAGGTGGATGAGGCTGGGTGCAGTGGCTCACGCCTGTCATCCCAGCACTTTGGGAGGCTGAGGTGGGTGGAGCACCTGAGGTCAGGAGTTCAAGACCAGCCTGGCCAACATGGTGAAACCCCGTCTCTACTAAAAATACAAAAATTAGCCGGGCGTGGTGGCACGTGCCTGTCATCCCAGCAACTCGGGAGGCTGAGGCAGGAGAATCGCTTGAACCCAGGAGGGAGGTGGAGGTTGCGGTGAGCCGAGATCGCACCACTGCACTCCAGCCTGGGTGACAAGAGCGAAACTCCACCTCAAACAAACAAAAGACAATGATAATAATAATGATAAATAAAATAAACAGGTGGGGCCAGGCACGTGGCTCAAGCCTGTAATCCCAGCACTTTGGGAGGCCGAGATGGGTGGATCACAAGGCCAGGAGATCGAGACCATCTAGCTAAGATGGTGAAACACCATCTCTAAGAAAAATACAAAAAATTAGCCGGGCACGGTGGCACTTGCCTGTAATCCCAGCTACCCGGGAGGCTGACAGGATGAACCCGGGAGGCGGAGGTTGCAGTGAGCCGAGATCGCGCCACTGCACTCCAGCCTGGCAACCTCCATGCCCTCCCTAAAAATTAGCAGGCGAGGTGGCGGGCGCCTGTAGTCCCAGCTACTGGGAGGCTGAGGCAGGAGAATGGCGTGAACCCGGGAGGCGGAGGTTGCAGTGAGCTGAGATCGCCACTGCACTCCAGTCCGGCGACAGAGGCGAGACTCCGTCTCAGAAAAAAGAAAGTATCCAGAAACCTCCAGGGGAAGGGCATGGAGGTCCCCAGCACCTGTGCCTGCAGGCCTGGCCGTTGTGTGGGATGGTGCTGAGTTACGGCACCTCAGGTGCCTCCTTTTTGAGGTGGAGTCTGGCTCTGTTGCCCAGGCTGGAGATGCAGTGGTCTCGATCTCGGCAACCTCGTGGGTGTCCACCACCACGCCTGGCTGGTTTTTTTGTGTTTTTAATGAAACGGATTTCACTGTATTAGCCAGGATGGACTCCTCCATCTCCTGACCTCGTGATCCACCCATCTCGGCCTCCCAAAGTGCTGGGATTACAGGCGTGAGCCACCGCCCGCCCTTTTTTTTTTTTTTTTTTTGAGATGGAGTTTTGCTCTGTGGCCCAGGCTGGAGTGCAGTGGCGCGATCTCGGCTCACTGCAACCTCCGCCTCCCGGGTTCAAGCCATTCTCCTGTCTCAGCCTCCCGAGTAGCTGGAATTACAGGCACCCACCACCCCCGTCCAGCTAATTTGTATTTTAGTGAGCTACGGCCGCCATGCTGCTCAGGCTGGTCTCGAACTCCTGAGCTCAATCTGCCTACCTCAGGCTCGAAACTGCTGAGATTACAGGTGTGAGCATGCCCAGCCTTTTCTCGGCCAGAGTCTAGCAACACGCCCGTGGCATCGCTAACCAGCTCCTCTGCTCAAGTCCCCATGGGGATATACTCATTCCTACCACAGCCCTCTCTTCTCCATCCCTGATTTAGGATGTGGGTGGCCGTCCGAGATCTGTCCGGGAGGACTGCTTCTCCCATACCTGACGGACGTGTTGCCTTTTGTCTTTAAACCAGGTGATTTTTCAGGGACCTCCCCAGCTGTGAGCTGTATGTCCTGTGCGGATCCTGCACAACTGGTCAGACGACAAAGTCCACAAGTTACTCAGCCATTGTGTATACATCCCCAGCAGGAAGGAGAAGGGAGGTACAGCCCCACCCTGGGCTGGAAGGATTTCCCTGCAGGTCTGTGCCCCCACACGTGGCCCAGAGTGGCTGCTGTTGCACCGACCATCAGGTATACATCCCCATGGCAGGAAGAAGGGAGGAGTACAGCCCCACCTCTGGGCTGGAAGGATTTCCCTGCAGGTCTGTGCCCCCACACGTGGCCCAGAGTGGCTGCTGTAGCACCACCATTGTGTATACATCCCACAGCAGGAAGGAGAAGGAGGAGTACAGCCCCACCTCTGGGCTGGAAGGATTTCCCTGCAGGTCTGTGCCCCCACACGTGGCCCAGAGTGGCTGCTGTAGCACCGACCATCGTGTATACATCCCCATGGCAGGAAGGAGAAGGGAGGAGTACAGCCCCACCTCTGGGCTGGAAGGATTTCCCTGCAGGTCTGTGCCCCCACACGTGGCCCAGAGTGGCTGCTGTTGCACCGACCATTGTGTATACATCCCCATGGCAGGAAGGAGAAGGGAGGAGTACAGCCCCACCTCTGGGCTGGAAGGATTTCCCTGCAGGTCTGTGCCCCCACACGTGGCCCAGAGTGGCTGCTGTAGCACCGACCATCGGGTATACATCCCCATGGCAGGAAGGAGAAGGGAGGAGCACAGCCCCACCTCTGGGCTGGAAGGATTTCCCTGCAGGTCTGTGCCCCCACGCTCGCCTGCTTGCACAGTCTTGTCTGGGACCCCAGCGAACTCCCCACCGCCGGCTTTCCCTTCCAGCATGGGTCTCAGTGCCGTGCCCTCGAACATGACTTCTGCCCCGGTTGAGCTCTGGAGAGTCGTCAGGGTTCCGTAGGCACCAGGACGCCCCGGCCGCAGAGCGTGCATTTGCTTCCCCGCAGGCTGCACGGGTGCGCTGGCCCGAGAGCTGGCCCGCGAGTACCCTGGTCTCCAGGTGACCGTGTTTGACCTCCCGGACGTCGTCGAGCTGGCCGCCCGCTTCCAGCCCGCCGGACCGCAGGCAGCGCAGATCCACTTCGCAGCAGGTGAGCCTTCCTCGCGTTCGCCCTGCCAACGTTTTCCAGGCTCCGTCATCCCTTTGCAGACAGAGGGCGTGGCTGTGTGTGTACCCGTGTTTCTGCGTGGGCGCTTCCATGGTGGGTGTCTGTGTGCATACATGACTGCGTGCTGTGCTTGTGTGTGTCTGTCTGCATGTGTGTGTGGTATGTCCTGGAGCGTGTCTGTGCGTGAGAACGTGTGTGCATGTGGGTCTGCATCCGCACGTGTGTGTGTACGTCTCTGGCGTGTGGTTGCGTATATTTTGTGAGGCTGTGTGTGTGTGTCTGTGGGTATGTGTGTGCATGTCTACGTGTCTGCGTCTGTGTGCATGTTGTGTGCCAATGGGTGTGTGTATATATGACTGCTGGGGTTGTGTGTGCATGTATGTCTGTGTGCATGTCTGTGTGTCTGCATCGGTGTGCATGGTGTGTCTGTGGGTGTCTGTGTGCATATGTGACTGCTGTGGTTGTGTGTGTGTGTCTCTGTGTGTGGTATGTGTCCGTGTGTGTGTGTGCGTGAGACCGTCTCTGCGTGTGTGCCTGTCTGTTGGTGTGTCTCTGTGTGTCCATGTGTCTGTGTGCCCATCTGTGCATGTGTCTGCATCTGTGTGTGTGCGCCTGTCGCTGTGTCTGTGTGTGTGTGTCTGTGTGCCCATCTGTGCATGTGTCTGCATCTGTGTGTGCATGTGTGCCTGTCGCTGTGTGTGTGTGTGTGTGTGTGTCTCTGTGCCCATCTGTGCATGTGTCTGCGTCTGAGTGTGTCTATGCGGGCCTGTCAGTGTATCTCTGTATGTCCGTGCATGTGTCTGTGTGTGCATGTCTTTCTGGTGTGTGCTTGCATGTGTGCCTTTGTGTCTGCATGTCTGTACGTCTGTGCATTGGATGGGTGTATGTGTGCGTGCCAGTGTGTCTGTGTCCATGGGTATGCTCTGTGCATGTCTGTGTGTGGGTCCACACAGACAGAGCATCTCAAACAGGTGGATGAGGCTGGGTGCAGTGGCTCACGCCTGTCATCCCAGCACTTTGGGAGGCTGAGGTGGGTGGAGCACCTGAGGTCAGGAGTTCAAGACCAGCCTGGCCAACATGGTGAAACCCCGTCTCTACTAAAAATACAAAAATTAGCCGGGCGTGGTGGCACGTGCCTGTCATCCCAGCAACTCGGGAGGCTGAGGCAGGAGAATCGCTTGAACCCAGGAGGGAGGTGGAGGTTGCGGTGAGCCGAGATCGCACCACTGCACTCCAGCCTGGGTGACAAGAGCGAAACTCCACCTCAAACAAACAAAAGACAATGATAATAATAATGATAAATAAAAATAAACAGGTGGGGCCAGGCACGGTGGCTCAAGCCTGTAATCCCAGCACTTTGGGAGGCCGAGATGGGTGGATCACAAGGCCAGGAGATCGAGACCATCCTAGCTAAGATGGTGAAACACCATCTCTAAGAAAAATACAAAAAATTAGCCGGGCACGGTGGCACTTGCCTGTAATCCCAGCTACCCGGGAGGCTGACAGGATGAACCCGGGAGGCGGAGGTTGCAGTGAGCCGAGATCGCGCCACTGCACTCCAGCCTGGGCAACCTCCATGCCCCTCCCTAAAAAATTAGCCGGGCGAGGTGGCGGGCGCCTGTAGTCCCAGCTACTGGGGAGGCTGAGGCAGGAGAATGGCGTGAACCCGGGAGGCGGAGGTTGCAGTGAGCTGAGATCCGGCCACTGCACTCCAGTCCGGGCGACAGAGCGAGACTCCGTCTCAGAAAAAAAAGAAAGTATCCAGAAACCTCCAGGGGAGGGGCATGGAGGTCCCCAGCACCTGTGCCTGCAGGCCTGGCCGTTGTGTGGGATGGTGCTGAGTTACGGCACCTCAGGTGCCTCCTTTTTTTTGAGGTGGAGTCTCGCTCTGTTGCCCAGGCTGGAGTGCAGTGGTGCGATCTCGGCAACCTCGATTACGGGTGTCCACCACCACGCCTGGCTAGTTTTTTTGTATTTTTAGTAGAGACGGGATTTCACTGTATTAGCCAGGATGGACTCCTCCATCTCCTGACCTCGTGATCCACCCATCTCGGCCTCCCAAAGTGCTGGGATTACAGGCGTGAGCCACCGCGCCCGGCCCTTTTTTTTTTTTTTTTTTTTTTGAGATGGAGTTTTGCTCTGTGGCCCAGGCTGGAGTGCAGTGGCGCGATCTCGGCTCACTGCAACCTCCGCCTCCCGGGTTCAAGCCATTCTCCTGTCTCAGCCTCCCGAGTAGCTGGAATTACAGGCACCCACTACCCCCGTCCAGCTAATTTGTATTTTTAGTAGAGCTACGGCTTCGCCATGCTGCTCAGGCTGGTCTCGAACTCCTGAGCTCAATCTGCCTACCTCAGGCTCCGAAACTGCTGAGATTACAGGTGTGAGCCGCCGTGCCCAGCCTTTTCTCGGCCAGAGTCTAACGGCACGCCCGTGGCATCGCTAACCAGCTCCTCTGCTCAAGTCCCCATGGGGATATACTCATTCCTACCCACAGCCCTCTCTTCTCCATCCCTGATTTAGGATGTGGGTGGCCGTCCGAGGATCTGTCCGGGGAGGACTGCTTCTCCCATACCTGACGGACGTGTTGCCTTTTGTCTTTAAACCAGGTGATTTTTTCAGGGACCCCCTCCCCAGCGCTGAGCTGTATGTCCTGTGCCGGATCCTGCACAACTGGTCAGACGACAAAGTCCACAAGTTACTCAGCAAGGTCGCCGAGAGCTGCCAGCCAGGTGAGAGCGCCCGTCGTCACATTCACTTTTTTTGTTAAGACGTAGTTTTCAGTTCAAGTTTTACAAGGAGGCCGGGCGCCGTGGCTCACACCTGTCATCCCAGCACTTTGGGAGGCCGAGGCAGGCGGATCACCTGAGGTCAGGAGTTCAAGACCCGCCTGGCCAACATGGTGAAACCCCGTGTCTACTAAAAATACAAAAATTAGGCTGGGCGCGGTGGCTCAAGCCTGTCATCCCAGCACTTTGGGAGGCCGAGACAGGCGGATCACGAGATCAGGAGATCGAGACCATCCTGGCTAACACGATGAAACCCCGTCTCTACTAAAAAATACAAAAAACTAGCTGGGCGAGGTGGCGGCACCTGTAGTCCCAGCTGCTCACGAGGCTGAGGCAGGAGAATGACGTAAACCCAGGAGGCGGAGGTTGCGGTGAGCTGAGATCCGGCCACTGCACTCCAGCCTGGGCGACACAGCGAGACTCCATCTCAAAAAAACAAAACAAAAAACAAAAATTAGCCGGGTGTGGTGGCAGGCACCTGTCATCCCAGCACTTTGGGAGGCTGAGGCAGGCGGATCACCTGAGGTCAGGAGTTCAAGACCCGCCTGGCCAACATGGTGAAACCCCGTCTCTACTAAAAATACAAAACTTAGCCGGGCGTGGTGGCGGGTGCCTGTAATCCCGGGTCCTTGGGAGGCTGAGGCAGGAGAATCGCTTGAACCCAGGAGGTGGAGGTTGCAGTGAGCCGACATTGCGCCAGTGCACTCCAGCCTGGGTGACAGAGTGAGATTCTGTATCAAAAAAAGAACAGCGAAAAAAGAACTGGCTTTTGTGATTTTTGGAGGTTCGCAAGTCCAGCGTCTGGGTGAGAGGCCCGCGACATTGTGGAGGATAAATCCGCTGTATTTAAAGTTGGCCAATGTGGTCAGGTGCAGTGACTCACACCTATCATGCCCGCCCTTAGGGAGGCCAAGGTAGGCAGATCACCTGAGATCGGGGGTTTGAGGCCAGCCTGGCCAACAGGGTGAAACCCCGTCTCTACTAAAAATACAAAAAATTAGCCGGGCATGATAGTGGGCACCTGTCATCCCGGCTACTCGGGAGGCTGAAGCAGGAGAATCGCTGGAACCTGGAGACGGAGGTTGCGGTGAGCCGAGACTGTGCCACTGCACTCCAGCCTGGGCAACAGAGCGAGACTCCATCTCAAAAAAAAAAAAAAAAAAAGAAAATCCTAAAGAGAAAATATATTTATTATTATGAAGTTGAAGTGGCTCATCCTAAAGGTCTTCATTCTTGTTGTCTTCACACTGAGGAGGCTGCAGAGGAGGAGGACGCCATGGGCTGCTCTTGCTGTCTCAGGGGCGGCCGAGGCAGAGGGAAATCCATGAGTGAGGGCACTTTAGAGCCGTGTTGCTCAAGGGTCAGCTGGATCGAACCTGTGTGTTTATACACAGGCACAGGTGCACACACACACACACACACACACAGCACGCACCCTCTCGGCTCAAAGCCTTCATATCAGGTTTCTCCCGTCCCCCCAGGCTGCTCCTGGAGCCGGGTGGGGCGGCTGGAACCCCAGGCTCCAGGGGTATCGGATTTCCACAGTGGAAGGACATGGCCCTGAGGGAATCTGGTGGGCGCTCAGGCTCCCTCAGAGTTCAAGGTTGCTGCAGCAGTGAGAATTCCTAGAATATTTGCAGAGAACACTTAACTACCTTAACAGAGCCGGCCAGGACTCCCCATAGGTTCAGCTGGTCAAGAGACTTCCATCCTTTTCTCTCTCCCTCTCTCTCTTTCTCCCTGTTTTTCTCTGTGTATCTCTCTTTTTTTTTTTTTTCGAGACAGAGTCTCGCTCTGTTAAGCCCAGGCTGGAGTGCAGGGGCACGATCTCGGCTCACTGCAAGCTCCGCCTCCCGGGTTCCAGCGACCCTCCTGCCTCAGCCTCCCAAGTAGGCACGTGCCATCACGCCCGGCTAATTTTGCATTTTTAATAGAGACGGGGTTTCATCATGTTGGTCAGGCTGGTCTTGAACTCCCAACAGATCCACTCGCCTGGGACTCCCAAAGTGCTGGGATTACAGGTTTTTTTTTTTTTTTTTTTTGAGATGGAGTTTTGCTCTGTGGCCCAGGCTGGAGTGCAGTGGCGCGATCTCGGCTCACTGCAACCTCCGCCTCCGGGTTCAAGCCATTCTCCTGTCTCAGCCTCCCGAGTAGCTGGAATTACAGGCACCCACTACCCCCGTCCAGCTAATTTGTATTTTTAGTAGAGCTACGGCTTCGCCATGCTGCTCAGGCTGGTCTCGAACTCCTGAGCTCAATCTGCCTACCTCAGGCTCCGAAACTGCTGAGATTACAGGTGTGAGCCGCCGTGCCCAGCCTTTTCTCGGCCAGAGTCTAACGGCACGCCCGTGGCATCGCTAACCAGCTCCTCTGCTCAAGTCCCCATGGGGATATACTCATTCCTACCCACAGCCCTCTCTTCTCCATCCCTGATTTAGGATGTGGGTGGCCGTCCGAGGATCTGTCCGGGGAGGACTGCTTCTCCCATACCTGACGGACGTGTTGCCTTTTGTCTTTAAACCAGGTGATTTTTTCAGGGACCCCCTCCCCAGCGCTGAGCTGTATGTCCTGTGCCGGATCCTGCACAACTGGTCAGACGACAAAGTCCACAAGTTACTCAGCAAGGTCGCCGAGAGCTGCCAGCCAGGTGAGAGCGCCCGTCGTCACATTCACTTTTTTTGTTAAGACGTAGTTTTCAGTTCAAGTTTTACAAGGAGGCCGGGCGCCGTGGCTCACACCTGTCATCCCAGCACTTTGGGAGGCCGAGGCAGGCGGATCACCTGAGGTCAGGAGTTCAAGACCCGCCTGGCCAACATGGTGAAACCCCGTGTCTACTAAAAATACAAAAAATTAGGCTGGGCGCGGTGGCTCAAGCCTGTCATCCCAGCACTTTGGGAGGCCGAGACAGGCGGATCACGAGATCAGGAGATCGAGACCATCCCACAACACGATGAAACCCCGCTCTACTAAAAATACAAAAAACTAGCTGGGCGGTGGCGCACCTGTAGTCCCAGCTGCTCACGAGGCTGAGGCAGGAGAATGACGTAAACCCAGGAGGCGGAGGTTGCGGTGAGCTGAGATCCGGCCACTGCACTCCAGCCTGGGCTGACAGCGAGACAAAAAACAAAAAAAAAACAAAATTAGCCGGGTGTGGTGGCAGGCACCTGTCATCCCAGCACTTTGGGAGGCTGAGGCAGGCGGATCACCTGAGGTCAGGAGTTCAAGACCCGCCTGGCCAACATGGTGAAACCCCGTCTCTACTAAAAATACAAAACTTAGCCGGGCGTGGTGGCGGGTGCCTGTAATCCCGGGTCCTTGGGAGGCTGAGGCAGGAGAATCGCTTGAACCCAGGAGGTGGAGGTTGCAGTGAGCCGACATTGCGCCAGTGCACTCCAGCCTGGGTGACAGAGTGAGATTCTGTATCAAAAAAAGAACAGCGAAAAAAGAACTGGCTTTTGTGATTTTTGGAGGTTCGCAAGTCCAGCGTCTGGGTGAGAGGCCCGCGACATTGTGGAGGATAAATCCGCTGTATTTAAAGTTGGCCAATGTGGTCAGGTGCAGTGACTCACACCTATCATGCCCGCCCTTAGGGAGGCCAAGGTAGGCAGATCACCTGAGATCGGGGTTTGAGGCCAGCCTGGCCAACAGGTGAAACCCGTCTCTACTAAAACACATACAAATTAGCCGGGCATGATAGTGGGCACCTGTCATCCCGGCTACTCGGGAGGCTGAAGCAGGAGAATCGCTGGAACCTGGAGACGGAGGTTGCGGTGAGCCGAGACTGTGCCACTGCACTCCAGCCTGGGCAACAGAGCGAGACTCCATCTCAAAAAAAAAAAAAAAAAAAGAAAATCCTAAAGAGAAAATATATTTATTATTATGAAGTTGAAGTGGCTCATCCTAAAGGTCTTCATTCTTGTTGTCTTCACACTGAGGAGGCTGCAGAGGAGGAGGACGCCATGGGCTGCTCTTGCTGTCTCAGGGGCGGCCGAGGCAGAGGGAAATCCATGAGTGAGGGCACTTTAGAGCCGTGTTGCTCAAGGGTCAGCTGGATGGGAACCTGTGTGTTTATACACAGGCGGAGCACACACACACACACACACACACAGCACGCACCCTCTCGGCTCAAAGCTTCATATCAGGTTTCTCCTGCCCCCAGGCTGCTCCTGAGCCAGGGGCGGTTGGAACCCCAGGCTCCAGGGGTAATGGATACCACAGTGGAAGGACATGGCCCTGAGGGAATCTGGTGGCGCCAGGCTCCCTCAGAGTTCAAGGTTGCTGCAGCAGTGAGAATTCCTAGAATATTTGCAGAGAACACTTAACTACCTTAACAGAGCCGCCAGGACTCCCCATAGGTTCAGCTGGTCAAGAGACTTCCATCCTTTTCTCTCTCTCTCTCTTTCTCCTGTTTTTCTCTGTGTATCTCTCTTTTTTTTTTTTTTTCGAGACAGAGTCTCGGCCTGTTAAGCCCAGGCTGGAGTGCAGGGCACGATCTCGGCTCACTGCAAGCTCCGCCTCCCGGGTTCCAGCGACCCTCCTGCCTCAGCCTCCCAAGTAGGCACGTGCCATCACGCCCGGCTAATTTTGCATTTTTAATAGAGACGGGGTTTCATCATGTTGGTCAGGCTGGTCTTGAACTCCCAACAGGTGATCCACTCGCCTGGGACTCCCAAAGTGCTGGGATTACAGGCGTGAGCCACTTCGCCCGACTCTCTTTATATATATATATATTTTTAGACAAAGTCTCATTTTGCTGCCCAGGCTGGTGTGCAATGGTGCAGTCACAGCTCACTGCAGCCTTGACCTCCTAGGCTCAAGCTATCCTCCCACCTTAGCCTCCCGAGTAGCTGCAAGTACAGGCTTGCATCACCATGCCCAGCTAATGTTTTTAAAAGTTTTTTTTTGTGAGGCCAGGCGCCATGGCTCACACCTGTCATCCCAGCACTTTGGGAGGCCGAAGCCAGCAGGCTACGAGGTCAGGAGTTCGAGACCAGCCTGAGCAACAGGGTGAAACCCCATCTCTACTAAAAACACAAAAATTAGCCAGGTGTGGTGGCGGGCGCCTATACTCCCAGCTACTCAGGAGGCTGAGGCAGGAGAATCGCTTGAACCCGGAAGGTGGAGGTTGCAGTGAGCCGAGATCGCGCCACTGCACTCCAGCCTGGGCGACAGAGTGAGAGTCTCAAAACAAATAACCAAAAAGTTTTCTGTGGAGATGGGAGTCTCTCTCTGTCACCCAGGCTGAAGGGCAATGGTGTCATCATAGTTCACTGCAGCCTTGACCTCCTGAGCTCAAGCAATCCTCCCTCCTCAGCCTCCCCAGTACCTGGGAGTACAGACATATATTACCATGCCCTGCTAGTTTCTTTAAATTTTTTTTGTAGAGATGGGATCTTGCTATGTTGCCCAGGCTACTCCCAAACTCCTGGGCTCAAGCCATCCTCCTGCCTTGGCCTCCCCAAATGCTGGGGTTAAAAGACGCTCGAGCCACTGCACCTGGCCTCTCTCTTTCTCTCCCTCTTCCTCTCTGTCTCCTCCTCTCTGTGACTTTTTATGTATCTCATCTATCATGTTTCTTCTCTCTCCTCCTTTCTCCCTTCCTTCCTTATCTGTCTTCTCTTTGTCTCTTCCTCCCTCTCCTCACCCTGCCTCTGTCTCTTTTTATACTTCTATCATCATCCTTTAAAAAAAAAAATCCTTTTTAAAAAATAAAATAAAATAGAGACCAGATCTCACTATGTTGCTCGAGTTGGTTTGAAATCCCTGGGCTCAAACCATCCTCCCACCTCAGCCTCCCAAAGTGCTGGGATTACAGGCGTGAGCCACTGCACCTGGACTTCTAACAGTGATCCGTCAGCTATCTGTCATCTGTCTATCATTTATTATCTATCTGTCCATCCATCCATCCATCTCATCCATGCATCCATCTATCTATCCATTCATCTATCTGCCCATCATCTACCATCTATTCATCTATCCATCCATCTCATCCATGCATCCATCTATCTATCCATTCATCTATCTGCCCATCATCTACCATCTATTCATCTATCCATCCATCTCATCCATGCATCCATCTATCCATCCATTCATCCATCTCATCCATGCATCCAACTATCCATCCATCCATCTACCTACCCATCATCTACCATCTATTCATCTATCCATCCATCTCATCCATGCATCCATCTATCTATCCATTCATCTATCTGCCCATCATCTACCATCTATTCATCTATCCATCCATCTCATCCATGCATCCATTCATCCATCCATCCATCTGTCCATCTACCATCTGTTCATCTATCCATCTGTCTCATCCATGCATCCAACTATCCATTCATTCATCTATCTGCCCATCATCTACCAATTGTTCACCCATCCATCCATCTCATCCATCCACCCATTCATCTGCCCATCATCTACCATCTGTTCACCCATCCATCCATCTGCCCATCATCTACCATCTGTTCACCCATCCGTCCATCTCATCCATGCATCCATCCATCCATTCATCTATCTGCCCATCATCTACCATCTATTTACCCATCCATCCATCTCATCCATGCATCCATCCATCCATTCATCTATCTGCCCATCATCTACCATCTCTTCACCCATCCATCCATCTCATCCATGCATTCATCTATCCATCCACCTACCTACCTACCTACCCATCATCTACTATCCATTCACCCATCCATCTCATCCATGCAACCATCTATCCATCCATTCATCTACCTACCCATCATCTACCATCTATTCACCCATCCATCCATCCATCTCATACATGCATCCATCTATCCATCCATCCATCCATCTATCCATCCATCATCATCCATCCATCCATCCATCCACCCATCTATCTCATCCATCCATCCATCCATTCATCCATCCATCCATCCATCCATCCATCCATTCATCTATCCATCCATCATCTATCCATCCATCCATCCATCCATCCATTCATCTATCATTCATCCATTCATCCATTTACCCATCCATCCATCCATCCATCTACCATCTATCCATCCATCTATCCATCCATCCATCCATTCATCTATCTATCCATTCATCTGTCCATCCATCCAGGAGAACCGAACGGCTCCAGGTGATGCATCCATCTATCCACCCATCTATCCATCCATCTTCCATCATCCATCCATTCATCATCCATCCATCATCCATCCATCCATCCATCCATCCATCCATCTACCATCTATCATCCATCTATCCATCCATCTATCATCCATCATCATCCATCCATCCATCATCCATCTATCCATCTATCCATCCATTCATCCATCCATCCATCCATCCATCCATCCATCCATCCATCCATCCATCCATCCATCCATCCATTCATCTATCATTCATCCATTTATCCATCCATCCATCCATCTATCTATCTATCCATCCATCCATCCATTCATCCATCTCATCCATCCACCCATTCATCTGCCCATCATCTACCATCTGTTCACCCATCCATCCATCTGCCCATCATCTACCATCTGTTCACCCATCCGCCCATCTCATCCATGCATCCATCCATCCATTCATCTATCTCTCATCATCTACCATCTATTTACCCATCCATCCATCTCATCCATGCATCCATCCATCCATTCATCTATCTGCCCATCATCTACCATCTATTTACCCATCCATCCATCTCATCCATGCATCCATCTATCCATCCATCCACCTACCTACCCATCATCTACCATCTATTCACCCATCCATCTCATACATGCATCCATCTATCCATCCATCTACTCACCCATCATCTACCATCTATTCACCCATCCATCCCACCAACTATCCATCCATCCACCGTCATCTACCATCTCTATCCACCCATCCATCCATCCATCCGCTCACCCATCCATCCATCCATGCATCCATCTATCCATTCCATCTACCTATCCATCCATCATCACCATCCATTTACCCATCCATCCATCCATCCATCCATCATCCATCTATCCATCCATCCACCCACCCATCCATCCACCTTATCCATCTATCCATTCATCTACCATTTGTTCACCCATCCATCCATCTACCCTACCTACCCATCATCTACCATCTATTCACGCATCCATTTATCTATCCATTCATCTACCTACCTACCCATCATCTACCATGTATTCACACATCCATATATCTCATCCATGCATCTATCCATCCATCAGCCTAG
>JAKFHT010001313.1:1682500-1737224 GCA_023783455.1 Erythrocebus patas
TCCACCACCTGCCCGGCTAATTTTTGTATTTTAGTAGAGACGGGGTTTCACCATGTTAGCCAGTATTGATCTCCTGACCTTGTGATCTGCCCTCCTCGGCCTCCCAAAGTGCTGGGATTACAGGCTGCATTCGGGAGGAGGATGGAGGCTGCATCTGGGAGGAGGATGGAGGCTGCATTCGGGGAGGAGGGGATGGAGGCTGCATTCGGGGAGGAGGGGATGGAGGCTGCATTCGGGGAGGAGGGGATGGAGGCTGCATTCGGGGAGGAGGGGACGGAGGCTGCATTCGGGGAGGAGGGGACGGAGGCTGCATTTGGGGAGAGGGGACGGAGGCTGCATTCGGGAGGAGGGGATGAGGAGGCTGCATTCGGGAGGAGGGAAGGAGGCTGCATTCGGGAGAAGGGGATATGGAGGCTGTATCTGGGAGGAGGGGATGGAGGCTGCATTCAGGCTGCAACGGAGGCTGCACTTGGGAGAAATGAAAGGTTTGTTTGGAGGAGATGGAGGCTGCATTTGGGGAGGAGGGTACGGAGGGACAGCAAGGAGGACCGTTCAGCCCGGCGGACGTCCTGGGAGCCAGCAGCCTTCCAGAGTAGCCAGTGGGGACTCCCGGGGAGGGTGGTAGGGACAGGGCTTTCTCACGGCTGCTACGAGGGTGCCGTCCACCAGGCAGGTCCTTCTCCACACCCCAGCCTGGGTTTCCCACCTTCCCACTGTCAGTGTGTCTCTCTGGGAAGACCTGCCGGCTCTCACTAGACGCCCACAGGCCAGCAGTGGCAGCTCGAGCAGCCCGCCTCTCTCCCTGCCTTGGTGCAGAGACTGTCCCGAGCGGGACCTCCCCAGCCCCTCCTGCAGGGCTGAAATGCATCTGTAAAACACCCCTCCCGAGTCAGGCAGGCTGCATCACAGTGGGAGGCTCCTGAGCACACAATCACTCTGTGAGGGCGATCCATTTTCCTTTGCCATCCCAAGTTCCTGCTGCCGGGCTGTGTCCCAACCCTCAGACCTCAGTTGGCCCTCTGGTGCCCACGCAGCCCCCTTTCCTCCCTGGCGCCTCCGGGAACAGCTGGGCCAACCTGGGGCTGGGCTGGGGTGGAGCCCCTCAAATCACAGCCTTGACCTCCAGGAGCACCGAGGTTCAGGCAGGATCTGAAAAGCGGGGAGAACCGGAGCAGGCCCAGGTGATGTTTTCACGGCACACGCACCCAGCTTTCCCGTTCCCGGGCTGGGTGTCCATCTGCGTTATATTTCAGCTGTTTTCCCTTTTTTTTTTGAGACGGAGTCTGGCTCTGTCACCCAGGCTGGAGTGCAGTGACGTGATCTCGGCTCACTGCAACCTCCGCCTCCCGGGTTCACGCCATTCTCCTGCCTCAGCCTCCCGAGTAGCTGGGACTACAGGCACCCACCACCACGCCCGCCTAATGTTGGTATTTTTAGTACAGACCGTGTTTCACCATGTTGGCCAGGCTGGTCTGGAACTCCTGACCTCGGGTGATCCGCCTGCCTCGGCCTCCCAAAGTGTCTCGTGATTCCCAGGCGTGAGCCTGGCCCAGCCTGGCCTCCCCTCCTTCTTCCCATAGATCACACGTGGTGTCTCCATGGCAGGCCTAGATGGACTAGGAAGAAAATTCGATTTTGATGATGAAAGGGGGAGTCCAGAGCAGTGGTGCGTGCCTGTGGCCCTCACTGCTTGGCAACCAGGAAGGATGAGGCTTCCAGGCCTCTGCCCATGCACTGGCCCAGAGATGACCTCCGTCAGGAGAGCTCAGAGCCCAGCACCTAGAGCTCCAGCCCTCCACCCCTCTACTCCCTCCCCCTTTCCCAAGTCAGCCTGGCCCAGAGCTGTCCCTTCCTCCTCCTTCCCAAGTCAGCCTGGCCCTCCTTCCTCCTTCCCATGTCAGCCTGGCCCAGAGCTGTCCCTATGTCAGCCTGGCCCAGAGCTGTCCCTCCTTCCCTCCTTCCCATGTCAGCCTGGCCCAGAGCTGTCCCTCCTTCCTCCTTCCCATGTCAGCCTGGCCCAGAGCTGTCCCTCCTTCCTCCTCCTTCCCAAGTGTCAGCCTGGCCCAGAGCTGTCCCTCCTTCCTCCTTCCAGCATCAGCCTGGCCCAGAGCTGTCCCTCCTTCCTCCTTCCAGCCCTGGCCCAGAGCTGTCCCTCCTTCCTTCCTCCTCCCATGTCAGCCTGGCCCAGAGCTGTCCTCCTTCCTCCTTCCCATGTCAGCCTGGCCCAGAGCTGTCCCTCCTTCCTCCTCCTGTCAGCCTGGCCCAGAGCTGTCCCTCCTTCCTCCTTCCCATGTCAGTCTGGCCCAGAGCTGTCCTCCTTCATTAGCCTTCCCATGTCAGCTCCTGGCCCAGAGCTGTCCTCTCCCCATGTCAGCCTGGCCCAGAGCTGTCCCTCCTTCCTCCTTCCCATGTCAGCCTGGCCCAGAGCTGTCCCTCCTTCCTCCTTCCCTGTCAGCCTGGCCCAGAGCTGTCCCTCCTTCCCTCCTTCAAGTCAGCCTGGCCCAGAGCTGTCCCTCCTTCCTCCTTCCCAAGTCAGCCTGGCCCAGAGCTGTCCCTCCTTCCTCCTTCCCATGTCAGCCTGGCCCAGAGCTGTCCCTCCTTCCTTCCTTCCCATGTCAGCCCTCCTTCCTCCTTCCCATGTCAGCCTGGCCCAGAGCTGTCCCTCCTTCCTCCTTCCCATGTCAGCCTGGCCAGAGCTGTCCTCCTTCCTCCTTCCCATGTCAGCCTGGCCCAGAGCTGTCCCTCCTTCCTCCTCCCATGTCAGCCTGGCCCAGAGCTGTCCCTCCTTCCTCCTCCCATGTCAGCCTGGCCCAGAGCTGTCCCCCTCCCTCCCATGTCAGCCTGGCCCAGAGCTGTCCCTCCTTCCTCCTTCCCATGTCAGCCTGGCCCAGAGCTGTCCCTCCTTCCTCCTTCCCATGTCAGTCAGCCTGGCCCAGAGCTGTCCCTCCTTCCTCCTTCCCAAGTCAGCCTGGCCCAGAGCTGTCCCTTCCTCCTTCCCATGTCAGCCTGGCCCAGAGCTGTCCTCCTTCCTCCTTCCCATGTCAGCCTGGCCCAGAGCTGTCCCTCCTTCCTCCTTCCCATGTCAGCCTGGCCCAGAGCTGTCCCTCCTTCCTCCTTCCCATGTCAGCCTGGCCCAGAGCTGTCCCTCCTTCCTCCCTCCCCATGTCAGCCTGGCCCAGAGCTGTCCCTCCTTCATCCTTCCCAAGTCAGCCTGGCCCAGAGCTGTCCCTCCTTCCTCCTTCCCAAGTCAGCCTGGCCCAGAGCTGTCCCTCCTTCCTCCTTCCCATGTCAGCCTGGCCCAGAGCTGTCCCTCCTTCCTCCCTTCCCATGTCAGCCTGGCCCAGAGCTGTCCCTCCTTCCTATTCCTTCTCAAGTCAGCCTGGCCCAGAGCTGTCCCTCCTTCCCTCCTTCCCATGTCAGCCTGGCCCAGAGCTGTCCCTCCTTCATTCCTTCCCATGTCAGCCTGGCCCAGAGCTGTCCTCTTCCTCCTTCCCATGTCAGCCTGGCCCAGAGCTGTCCCTCCTTCCTCCCTCCTTCCCATGTCAGCCTGGCCCAGAGCTGTCCCTCCTTCCTCCTTCCCATGTCAGCCTGGCCCAGAGCTGTCCTCCTTCCTCCTTCCCAAGTCAGCCTGGCCCAGAGCTGTCCCTCCTTCCTCCCTTCCCAAGTCAGCCTGGCCCAGAGCTGTCCCTCCTTCCTCCTTCCCATGTCAGCCTGGCCCAGAGCTGTCCCTCCTTCCTCCTTCCCATGTCAGCCTGGCCCAGAGCTGTCCCTCCTTCCTCCTTCCCATGTCAGCCTGGCCCAGAGCTGTCCCTCCTTCCTCCTTCCCATGTCAGCCTGGCCCAGAGCTGCCTCCTTCCTCCTTCCCATGTCAGCCTGGCCCAGAGCTGTCCCTCCTTCCTCCTTCCCATGTCAGCCTGGCCCAGAGCTGTCCCTCCTTCCTCCCTCCCCATGTCAGCCTGGCCCAGAGCTGTCCCTCCTTCCTCCCTCCCCATGTCAGCCTGGCCCAGAGCTGTCCCTCCTTCCTCCTTCCCATGTCAGCCTGGCCCAGAGCTGTCCCTCCTTCCTCCTTCCCATGTCAGCCTGGCCCAGAGCTGTCCCTCCTTCCCTCCTTCCCAAGTCAGCCTGGCCCAGAGCTGTCCCTCCTTCCCTCCTTCCCATGTCAGCCTGGCCCAGAGCTGTCCCTCTTTCCCTCCTTCCCATGTCAGCCTGGCCCAGAGCTGTCCCTCCTTCCCTCCTTCGGCAAAGTCAGCCTGGCCCAGAGCTGTCCCTCCTTCCCTCCTTCCCATGTCAGCCTGGAGCTGTCCCTCCTTCCTCCTTCCCATGTCAGCCTGGCCCAGAGCTGTCCCTCCTTCCTCCTTCCCATGTCAGCCTGGCCCAGAGCTGTCCTCCTCCTTCCCAAGTCAGCCTGGCCCAGAGCTGTCCCTCCTTCCTCCTTCCCATGTCAGCCTGGCCCAGAGCTGTCCCTCCTTCCCTCCTTCCCATGTCAGCCTGGCCCAGAGCTGTCCCTCCTTCCTCCCTCCCCATGTCAGCCTGGCCCAGAGCTGTCCCTCCTTCCTCCCTTCCCATGTCAGCCTGGCCCAGAGCTGTCCCTCCTTCCCTCCCATGTCAGCCTGGCCCAGAGCTGTCCCTCCTTCCCTCCTTCCCATGTCAGCCTGGCCCAGAGCTGTCCCTCCTTCCTCCTTCCCATGTCAGCCTGGCCCAGAGCTGTCCCTCCTTCCCTCCTTCCCAAGTCAGCCTGGCCCAGAGCTGTCCCTCCTTCCTCCTTCCCATGTCAGCCTGGCCAGAGCTGTCCCTCCTTCCTCCTTCCCATGTCAGCGTGGCCCAGAGCTGTCCCTCCTTCCTCCTTCCCATGTCAGCCTGGCCCAGAGCTGTCCCTCCTTCCTCCCTTCCCATGTCAGCCTGGCCCAGAGCTGTCCTCCTTCCTCCCTCCCATGTCAGCCTGGCCCAGAGCTGTCCCTCCTTCCATCCTTCCCATGTCAGCCTGGCCCAGAGCTGTCCCTCCTTCCTCCTTCCCATGTCAGCCTGGCCCAGAGCTGTCCTCTTCCTCCTTCCCATGTCAGCCTGGCCCAGAGCTGTCCCTCCTTCCTCCTTCCCATGTCAGCCTGGCCCAGAGCTGTTCCTCCTTCCTCCTTCCCATGTCAGCCTGGCCCAGAGCTGTCCCTCCTTCCCTCCTTCCCATGTCAGCCTGGCCCAGAGCTGTCCCTCCTTCCTCCTTCCCATGTCAGCCTGGCCCAGAGCTGTCCCTCCTTCCCTCCTTCCCAAGTCAGCCTGGCCCAGAGCTGTCCCTCCTTCCTCCTTCCCATGTCAGCCTGGCCAGAGCTGTCCCTCCTTCCTCCTTCCCATGTCAGCGTGGCCCAGAGCTGTCCCTCCTTCCTCCTTCCCATGTCAGCCTGGCCCAGAGCTGTCCCTCCTTCCTCCCTCCCATGTCAGCCTGGCCCAGAGCTGTCCTCCTTCCTCCCTCCCATGTCAGCCTGGCCCAGAGCTGTCCCTCCTTCCTCCTTCCCATGTCAGCCTGGCCCAGAGCTGTCCCTCCTTCCTCCTTCCCATGTCAGCCTGGCCCAGAGCTGTCCTCTTCCTCCTTCCCATGTCAGCCTGGCCCAGAGCTGTCCCTCCTTCCTCCTTCCCATGTCAGCCTGGCCCAGAGCTGTCCTCCTTCCTCCTTCCCATGTCAGCCTGGCCCAGAGCTGTCCCTCCTTCCCTCCTTCCCATGTCAGCCTGGCCCAGAGCTGTCCCTCCTTCCTCCTTCCCATGTCAGCCTGGCCCAGAGCTGTCCCTCCTTCCTCCTTCCTGTCAGCCTGGCCCAGAGCTGTCCCTCCTTCCTTCCTTCCCATGTCAGCCTGGCCCAGAGCTGCCTCCTTCCTCCTTCCCAAGTCAGCCTGGAGCTGTCCCTCCTTCCTCCTTCCCATGTCAGCCTGGCCCAGAGCTGTCCCTCCTTCCTCCTCCTTCCCATGTCAGCCTGGCCCAGAGCTGTCCCTCCTTCCTCCCTTCCCATGTCAGCCTGGCCCAGAGCTGTCCCTCCTTCCTCCTTCCCATGTCAGCCTGGCCCAGACCTGTCCCTCCTTCCCTCCTTCCCAAGTCAGCCTGGCCCAGAGCTGTCCCTCCTTCCCTCCTTCCCATGTCAGCCTGGCCCAGAGCTGTCCCTCTTCCTCCTTCCCAAGTCAGCGTGGCCCAGAGCTGTCCCTCCTTCCCTCCTTCCCATGTCAGCGTGGCCCAGAGCTGTCCCTCTTTCCCTCCTTCCCATGTCAGCCTGGCCCAGAGCTGTCCCTCTTTCCCTCCTTCCCATGTCAGCCTGGCCCAGAGCTGTTGCTCCTTCCTCCCTTCCCATGTCAGCCTGGCCCAGAGCTGTCCCTCCTTCCCTCCTTCCCAAGTCAGCCTGACCCAGAGCTGGGGCGACAGATAGCATCCCGGTCACCTTGGGCTGCCCCCGAGCCGAACTCCTCTGTCCTGTTCTGGGAAAGCAGGCGAAGTCCCTGCCTGCAATTTTCCCCACGTACCTGCAGGACGCCGTCTGTCTTAACGCACGAAGCCTGCAGCTTCCACAGAGGATGCCCGTCACAGCTGCTCTCTGCTCCATCTCAGGTGACCACTGGCCATCTCGAAAGCAACCTGCTTTGATAGCTTTCAAGCCTGAAGCTCCTTCCTCTCCAGCCCCTGCCACCGGGGACGGGGAATGGGGACAGGATGGAGACAGAGGCAGGCCCAGCCCGCCAGTTGTAGGGGCTAGGGACAGAATCCCACCACTTGGGTACCCAGGGAAGGCCCCACCCCGGATTGAAACGTTCGTGGGTCCGAGAAGGTTCTGGGACCCAGCCCAGGAAGAGGCTGGCATGGGGGGCCCCTCGGTGGAGAGAACCACAGGCACCTGACCTAGGGGGAGCCCAGGCCCTGCGTGGTCTTGGCTGCTGGGAGTGGGCTGGGGGCACGTGATTGCAGCAGGACCTCCGGCGAGGCCTCCCTGTGTTCTGGTCCCCACGCCCATGTGTGCCCTTAAACCAACGGTCCACGGAGGGTGTCCCCCAGGTGGAAGGAACCTGCAGGACACCCTCAGCAGAAGCCAGACACAAGGTCCCTGGGACTTATTCCCTCTCACTCTCCCTTCTGGGTCTGCTGGAACTTTTTTTTTTTTTTTGAGGAGTCTCGCTGTCGCCCAGGCTGGAGTGCAGTGGCCGGATCTCAGCTCACTGCAAGCTCCACCTCCCGGGTTCACGCCATTCTCCTGCCTCAGCCTCCCGAGTAGCTGGGACTACAGGCGCCGCCACCTCGCCTGGCTAGTTTTTCGTATTTTTAGTAGAAACTGGGTTTCACCATGTTAGCCAGGATGGTCTCGATCTCCTGACCTCGTGATCCGCCCGTCTCGGCCTCCCAAAGTGCTGGGATTACAGGTGAGCCGCCGCGCCCGGCCTTTTTTTTTTTTTTTTTGAGGCAGAGTCTCACTCTGTCACCCAGGCTGGAGTGCAGTGGCGTGATCTTGGCTCAGTGCAAACTCCGCCTCCCAGGTTCAAGTCATTCTCCTGCCTCAGCCTCCCCAGTAGCTGGAATTACAGGCGCCCGCCACCACGCCCAGCTAATTTTTTTGTATTTTCAGTAGAGACAGGGTTTCACCATGTTGGCCAGGCTGGTCTCGAGCTCCTGACCTCAGGCCTCTCAAAGTGCTGGGATGACAGGCGTGAACCACCGCGCCCAGCCCGTCTTTTTATTCATTGGAATAACTGTGCAAAAGCAGCACCTCTGGACTCTGAGAGTCCGTGTGGCATGCATAGAACATCGCGAAGACTGCGATGATTTAAAACCCAGTGGGGTGACAAGGCTGGAATTCTGCGCAGGGCAGCCTGGCGGGCCCGGTTCACCCACTCCCTCCTCCTTCTCTACTCAGCGAACGCCGCACTGAGGGCGTGGTGCATACCAGGAGTGTCCGTCTGGCTCTAAAACACCCTCTGGATTTATTTGGGGGCTGGGGTGGGGGAAGGAGGAGGACAACAGACCCTCAGGATGATGTTGACTACACAGCTCCTCCCCACCTGCCGAGCTCAACGCCTTGTTCCAGGAAAGCTTTGCAGAGAGCCCTTTTCCAGGGTAAAGGTCTTAGGGGGCTCTTCACGGGGAGAGGTCTTGGGGGCCCTTGTGAAGGAGAGGTCTGGGGAGCCTTCGAGACGGAGATCTTGGGGAGTTCTCTTCCAGGGGCAGGTCTTGGGGGGCCTCTTTGGGGGGGAAGTCTTGGGCAACCTCCAGAGGGGAGGCCCTGGAGGGCCCTCTTCAAGGGGAGTCTTCGGGGGGCCCTCTTCATGGGGGAAGTCTGGAGGGCCTCCTTCAGAGGGCAGGTATTGGGGGGACCCCTTTGGGGAGGCCTTTTGAGGAGCCCTTTTCAGGGCGGCGGCCCTGGGAGTCCCTTTTCAGGGAGGAGGTCCTGGGGAGCCCTCTTCAGAGGGAAGGTCTTTTGGGGGTCCTCTTCTGGGCAAAGGGGTCTGTGAAGCCCCCTCATCCTGCAGCCTCATCAGCCCTCCCTGACCCACACTTCTTACGGGCAGAGCCTCGGAAATGACTAATTACGGAACAGCTGCTGTGGCCCCACCCAACACAGAGCCTGGCACCCCACCCTCAACCCTGCTCTGATTCCTTCCTGCCATCCGGATGAAGCCTAACATCTTTCCATTAAAGCACTCTGCTTCCAGGTGGGACGCGTGTGGCTCACACCTGTCATCCCTGCACTTTGGGAGGCCGAGGCGGGCCGATCGCATGAGGTCAGGAGTTCAGACCCGCCTGCTGCTTGGGTCCGGCACCCAGGATGTGCTTGGCAAATGCTTCTGGAATGGATGGATGACACCCGTCACTATTAAAAATACAAGAATGAGGCGTGGTGGCACACACCTGCAATCCCAGCTACTCGGGACGCTGAGGCAGAAGAAATGCTTGAACCTGGGAGGTGGCTTGCAGTGAGCCGAGATCGCACCACTGCACTCCAGCCTGGGTGACAGAGTGAGATCCTGTCTCACAAAAACAAACACCCAAAGAGACTAGGGGGGAGATCCAGGAAGGCCCTGGGTGTGTCTGTATTTTATCCACCTCCCTGTGAGTGTGTCAGCTGGGCGAGAAGCCCCAGGATTCCATCTGATGACCTCGGTTCTCTAGTGACTTCCCAGCGCCCCCAGTGCACACAAGAGGAAGCAATATTGTTTTTTTTTTTTTGCACAGAGCTATGTTTTCAACCTGACTTCTCACCCGACAGTGAGACACCTCAACAAGGCCCAGCAACAGGACAAGTGCAGTATCCTGAGATGCACCTGCACCCCAGAGGAGTCCTTGCAACATCCCAGTAGCTGGCAATCTCAGGACAGCCTCCCAGGCACATGCTCAGTAGAGACAGATCACATCCACCTGCCTGGCACTCACCTAGGCTCTGGCCAAGGGAACAGGGTCCTGACCACCTTCCCACCTAGGTGCTGTCCTCAGGCGATGGAGCAGCATGACCTTTCTTGAGACAGGAGAAACCCATCACACAGGGACCCTGCACCCAGTGGTAGGGAATTCTAGGGCGGAGCTAGCCCCACAATGTGAGCCTCCCTCACTGTGCCTTCACTCTGTAATCAGCCGACACCGCTAACCAGAGTGCTCGTTTGTATAAAATTTCAAACACTGGGGCTGATACTGGCTCATTTACCCCTCTCAATTAGGACGGTGAGATCTCACAGGGACTCACTGTCAGTGTGTTTTCAGAGCCAGCTCCATCCCAATGACTCTGTAGGGAGTAGACTCCCTCAACGCTCAGTCTGTCTCTGACTCAAATCTCAGACCTGAAACCATGGGGAGCCGAGAGCAGGGCAGGTCAGTGGCCCTTTCTGAACAGGTGCCTTTGGATGCTTACCTGGGCTCTGAGGACGAGAGATGGGAGGCCTCAGGCAGCTAGGACCTCTGTCCCTGTCCCTAGATGTCACCTCCCCAAGTCACAGCCACAAGCAGTCTCAGCCCTGGGGCCCAGGTTCTGTCTTACCTTCATGAGAGTGAGGTGGGAGAGCTCTGCACACCTTGTTGGACCCTTTTCAAGGACAGTAGTCCCTGCACCCCAGAGGTAGGGCTCCTCAGTTTGGGGGCCCTGTCAGGAAGTCAGTGAGCCACCAGGGGCAGAAGTGACACAGCTGGATCCTGCTTTCATGGAGCTGAGCCAACAGAGTGTTCCCCCCCTCTGAGAGGTTCCTCCAACCTTCATCCCTCTCCTGCAAGCACTCAGCCATCCTTCAGCACCCAGCCTGACTCCACTCACCCACACTAGGGCAGAGCCGATCGCAGGCACGGCATCTCACATCTCTGCAAGCCCAATGGGAGAACGCCAATGTCTGGGCCCCCCATGGATGATCTTCTCCCTTAGTTCCAGAATCTGCCTGTCATCCCCAGCACCAGGCATGGCCATCATGCTCAGCCTGACCCTAGATGAGCTGTGGGAGCCCATGGTGAGCACACCCAGCCAATCAGTACAGAGGGTGGGGGAATCCCCAACCCCTGGGTTGCTGGGCTTGCAGTGAGCCGAGATCGCACCACTGCACTCCAGCCTGGGCGACAGAGCAAGACTCGCCTCCATATACATACACACACACACACACACACACACACAACCCACCTCTACTTGTATATGAACCCACCACTTTTCTGACCCCCAGGGGGCTTTCTGGACGCAGATTCCATGACAGCACCCGCTGGTCAGGCAGCAGTGATCTCTGAAGCCACATAGGTAATTTTATCAGACGCTGGCAGATAAGGGGTCCTTGTGGCCGAGTGCCTGGCAGGCGGATCGGGACTCACTCCTCTCTACTCAGTCCTTGGAGGGGGAGGGCGGTGAGAGACACAAGCTCTACTCCCACTACCCAGCAGCTGTTCTCTCCCTCACTTCCAATTCCCGGCTGTGAGGCTCACCTCACCCTCCTTTCCCAGGGAGGCCATGTCCCCGGGTTCCAGGGCAGGTGGCCCCAAAGGCCTCCCAGGTCATGCCCTAGTCAGGCATGGCGACTGTGTTGTTCCCTCCCAGATACGAGGGGCAAAGGAGTTAGTGTCCAGGGCTAAGTCCCAAGTCTGCACCCTGTATGGAAAAACAGCCCCGTCAGCAATTCATCCATCCATCCATCCATCCTTCCATCCATCCATGCATCCATCCATTCATCCACACATCCATCTATCCATGCATCTATCCACCCATTATTATCCATCCATCCATCCACCCACCCCACCCACCCATTCATTATCCAACCATCCATCCGTCCATTCATCATCCTTCCATTCCAGCATTTGAATCACAATCAATCCATCCATTCATCCATCCATCCACCTACCCACCATTCATTATCCAAATCCACCCACCCATCCATTCCAGAATCATTTGCCAAGCCAGCACATCCATCTATCCATCCGTCCACCCACCCATTCATTATCCATCTATCCATCCATCAATCCATCCATCATCCATCCATCCATCCACCCATCTACCATTATCGCACATCCATCATCCACGATCTATCCACCCACTGCTCATTATCCATCCATCCATCCATCCAGTCATCCATGCATCATCATCTCTATCCATCCATCCATCATCCATCCATTCACTCACCCACCTATTCATTATCCATCCATCCATCCATTCATTCCAGAATCATTCTGCCAAGCACATCTATCTGTCCATCCATCCATCCACCCACTCCACCTCCTCCTTCTACTCAGCGAACGCCGCACTGAGGGCGGGTGCATACCAGGAGTGTCCGTCTGGCTCTAAAACACCCTCTGGATTTATTTGGGGCTGGGGTGGGGAAGGAGGAGGACAACAGGACCTCAGGATGATGTTGACTACACAGCTCCTCCCCACCTGCCGAGCTCAACGCCTTGTTCCAGGAAAGCTTTGCAGAGAGCCCTTTTCCAGGGTAAAGGTCTTAGGGGGCTCTTCACGGGGGAGAGGTCTTGGGGGCCCTTGTGAAGGGGGAGAGGTCTGGGGGAGCCTTCGAGACGGAGATCTTGGGGAGTTCTCTTCCAGGGGCAGGTCTTGGGGGCCTCTTTGGGGGAAGTCTTGGGCAACCTCCAGAGGGGAGGCCCTGAGGGCCCTCTTCAAGGGGAGTCTTCGGGGCCCCTTCATGGGGGAAGTCTGGAGGGCCTCCTTCAGAGGGCAGGTATTGGGGGGACCCCTTTGGGGAGGCCTTTTGAGGAGCCCTTTTCAGGGCGGCGGCCCTGGGAGTCCCTTTTCAGGGAGGAGGTCCTGGGGAGCCCTCTTCAGAGGGAAGGTCTTTTGGGGGTCCTCTTCTGGGCAAAGGGGTCTGTGAAGCCCCCTCATCCTGCAGCCTCATCAGCCCTCCCTGACCCACACTTCTTACGGGCAGAGCCTCGGAAATGACTAATTACGGAACAGCTGCTGTGGCCCCACCCAACACAGAGCCTGGCACCCCACCCCACCCCATGAAAAGCCCACCTCAACCCTGCTCTGATTCCTTCCCGGCCATCGGATGAAGCCTAACGTCTTTCCATTAAAGCACCTCTGCTTCCAGGTGGGACGCGGTGGCTCACACCTGTCATCCCTGCACTTTGGGAGGCCGAGGTGGGCCGATCGCATGAGGTCAGGAGTTCGAGACCCGCCTGCTGCTTGGGTCCGGCGCCTAGGATGTGCTTGGCAAATGCTTCTGGAATGGATGGATGACACCCCGTCGCTATTAAAAATACAAGAATGAGGCGTGGTGGCACGCACCTGCAATCCCAGCTACTCGGGACGCTGAGGCAGAAGAAATGCTTGAACCTGGGAGGTGGGGCTTGCAGTGAGCCGAGATCGCACCACTGCACTCCAGCCTGGGCGACAGAGCAAGACTCCGTCTCCATATACATACACACACACACACACACACACACACACACAACCCACCTCTACTTGTATATGAACCCACCACTTTTCTGACCCCCAGGGGGCTTTCTGGACGCAGATTCCATGACAGCACCCGCTGGTCAGGCAGCAGTGATCTCTGAAGCCACATAGGTAATTTTATCAGACGCTGGCAGATAAGGGGTCCTTGTGGCCGAGTGCCTGGCAGGCGGATCGGGACTCACTCCTCTCTACTCAGTCCTTGGAGGGGGAGGGCGGTGAGAGACACAAGCTCTACTCCCACTACCCAGCAGCTGTTCTCTCCCTCACTTCCAATTCCCGGCTGTGAGGCTCACCTCACCCTCCTTTCCCAGGGAGGCCATGTCCCCGGGTTCCAGGGCAGGTGGCCCCAAAGGCCTCCCAGGTCATGCCCTAGTCAGGCATGGCGACTGTGTTGTTCCCTCCCAGATACGAGGGGCAAAGGAGTTAGTGTCCAGGGCTAAGTCCCACGTGCTGCACCCTGTATGGAAAAACAGCCCCCGTCAGCAATTCATCCATCCATCCATCCATCCTTCCATCCATCCATGCATCCATCCATTCATCCATTATCCATTCATTCCAGAATTTGCCGAGTGAGCACATCCATCTATCCATGCATCTATCCACCCACCCATTCATTATCCATCCATCCACCCACCCACCCACCCATTCATTATCCATCTATCCATCCATCCATCCACCCATTATCCATCCATCCATCCATTCATTCCAGAATTTGCCGAGTGAGCACATCCATCTATCCATCCATCCATCCATCCACCTACCCACCCATTCATTATCCAACCACCCACCCATCCATTCCAGAATCATTTGCCAAGCCAGCACATCCATCTATCCATCCGTCCACCCACCCATTCATTATCCATCTATCCATCCATCAATCCATCCATCATCTATCCATCCATCCATCCACCCATCTATTATCCATCCGTCCATTATCCCTCATTCCAGAAGAATTTGCCGACTGAGCACATCCATCTATCCACGTATCTATCCACCCACCCGTTCATTATCCATCCATCCATCCATCCAGTCATCCATGCATCATCTATCTATCCATCCATCCATCATCCATCCATTCCAGCATTTGCCGATCGAGCAATTCATCCGTCCACTCACCCACCTATTCATTATCCATCCATCCATCCATTCATTCCAGAATCATCTGCCAAGCAAGCACATCTATCTGTCCATCCATCCACTCACCCACCCACCCATTATCCATCCATCATCCATCCATTATCTATCCGTCCATCATTGATCCATCCATATCCATCCATCATCCGTTATCTATCACCCATCCATTCATCCATTATCCATCCATTCATTATCCATCCATCACCCATCCATCATCCATTCATTATCCATCCATCCATCCATCCATCCATCATCCATCATCCATCCATCCATCCATTATCCATCATCCATCCACCCATTATCCATCCACCCATTATCCATCCATCCATTACCCATCCATCCACCCATCATCCATCCACCCATCATCCATCTATCATCCATCCATCCATTATCCATCATCTGTTCATTATCCATCCATTATCCATCATGTATCTATCCATCCATCACCCATCTATCCATTCATTATCCATCCATCCATCCATCCATTATCCACCTATCCATCCATTCCAGAAGCACTTGCCAAGCACATCCTGTGTGCCAGGCCCAAGCAGGCAGGCATCCTCCTGGCTCGGAGAGGAGCCTGAGCAGTGCCCACAGACAGCACCACCCTGCTGGCGGGTCACCAAGCCAGCAAGCCAGTGCAGGCTGAGGGCTGAGCACACAGAGCGCCATCTCAGTGTCTGGACATGGTTAGCCGTCCCCACCCGCATGGAAGGAACGTTCTTCTCTCCCCTAAGACAGGCTTTGCAGACTTGGAAAGGGAACACCGTGTTCCAGGGCCCAGGGCCTGGAACCCCGGCCAGAGCAGATGTGAACCAGCCTCATCTGGAAATAGCAGCTCCAGTCCCGGCTCGCTGGCACTGAAAACCAGCACCAGGGCCCCGTCCTGCGCGACCTCGCTGAGGCTGGGAAATGAACACAGGCCTGTGGGGCGCAGCGCCCCAGCAAACTCCCCACCCCTGCCCGGCACCCACAGTGCTCCCGGCCTCCTGCAGGGAGCCTGGCTTGGTCCTGGGTCCTCAGAGGACACTGTCCACCGCCAGTGCCCTAGCAGAGCCTCAGGAATGTGCTTGGTCTCCACGCCCTCCCCACAGCAAGGGCCCAAGATTAGACCTACCCATGCTTCAGTGACTTCTGAGCCACCCATCCCGCCGCCCAGCAGCCGCTCCAGCCGCCAGAGCCGGCCCCAACCTCCAGCCCCAGCCTCAGCCGCCCTCCCTAGAGGTCAGGAAAAGCCTCAGGCAGGGCTCACAGCTGCACCCAGGAGTCACCCAGGGTGAGTCCGCTCTCCAGGGCGAGCGGGTCGTTCCTGTCCACCCACAGCGAGGGACTGCACCTCCTCACCACACAATAAACAAGAGCGAGAAAGACACAGGTAGAGAAAAGAAAGGAAGGGAGAAGGAAACGGAAAGAAGAGGAAGGAAAAGAAGGGAGGAAAGGAAGGAAGGAGGAAGAGCGGGAGGAGAGGAAAAAAGAGGGAAAGAAAGGGAGAGATGGGGAAAGGTAGGAAATGAAACGAAGAGGGAGAGGAAAGAAAAAAAAGGAAGGAAAGATGGCAGGGACGGGAGAAAGGAGGAAAAGGGCAAAGGAGGAGGCGGGAGACAGGAAAGAAGGAAATGGGGAGGGAGGAGAGAAGAAAAGGAAAAGAGGGAGGGAGGAGAGAAGAGGCAGGGAGGGAGGAAGAAAAACAGGCAGGAGATAAGAAAAAGAAAGGAGGCTGGGCGCGGTGGTGCACGACTGTAATCCAGCACTTTGGGAGGCCGAGGAGGCGGATCACCTGAGGTCAGGAGTTCGAGACCAGCCTGGCCAACGTGGTGAAACCCCGTCTCTCCTAAAATAAAAAAATAAAATAGCCGGGGTGGTGGCACCAGCCTGTAGTCCCAGCTAGTTAGGAGGCGGAGGCAGAAGAATCTCATGAACCTGGCAGGTGGAGGTTGCAGTGAGCCGAGATCGCGCCACTGCACTCCAGCCTGGGTGACAGAGCCAGGCTCCATCTCAAAAAAAAAAAAAAAAAAAAAGGAAAACGGGAGAAAGGGAGAAACAGAGAGAAAGAAAAGACCAAACAGGAAAGAATAAAATAAAGGAAAACAAAAAGGGAGGGAGAAAGAGAGGAGGAAAGACGAGAAAAGAACAGAAAAGACACGACCAGCATTTGCCGATCGAGCAATTCATCCGTCACTCACCCACCTATTCATTATCCATCCATCCATCCATTCATTCCAGAATCATCTGCCAAGCAAGCACATCTATCTGTCCATCCATCCACTCACCCACCCACCCATTATCCATCCATCATCCATCCATTATCTATCCGTCCATCATTGATCCATCCATATCCATCCATCATCCGTTATCTATCACCCATCCATTCATCCATTATCCATCCATTCATTATCCATCCATCACCCATCCATCATCCATTCATTATCCATCCATCCATCCATCCATCCATCATCCATCATCCATCCATCCATCCATTATCCATCAATCCATCCACCCATTATCCATCCACCCATTATCCATCCATCCATTACCCATCCATCCACCCATCATCCATCCACCCATCATCCATCTATCATCCATCCATCCATTATCCATCATCTGTTCATTATCCATCCATTATCCATCATGTATCTATCCATCCATCACCCATCTATCCATTCATTATCCATCCATCCATCCATCCATTATCCACCTATCCATCCATTCCAGAAGCACTTGCCAAGCACATCCTGTGTGCCAGGCCCAAGCAGGCAGGCATCCTCCTGGCTCGGAGAGGAGCCTGAGCAGTGCCCACAGACAGCACCACCCTGCTGGCGGGTCACCAAGCCAGCAAGCCAGTGCAGGCTGAGGGCTGAGCACACAGAGCGCCATCTCAGTGTCTGGACATGGTTAGCCGCCCCACCCGCATGGAAGGAACGCTCTTCTCCCCTAAGACAGGCTTTGCAGACTTGGAAAGGGAACACCGTGTTCCAGGGCCCAGGCCTGGAACCCCGCCAGAGCAGATGTGAACCAGCCTCATCTGAAATAGCAGCCCAGTCCCGGCTCGCTGGCACTGAAAACCAGCACCAGGGCCCCTGCCCTGCGCGACCGCTGAGGCTGGGAAATGAACACAGGCCTGTGGGCGCAGCGCCCAGCAAACTCCCCACCCCTGCCCGGCACCCACAGTGCTCCCGGCCTCCTGCAGGAGCCTGGCTTGGTCCTGTCCTCAGAGGACACTGTCCACCGCCAGTGCCCTAGCAGAGCCTCAGGAATGTGCTTGGTCTCCACGCCTCCCCACAGCAAGGGCCCAAGATTAGACCTACCCATGCTTCAGTGACTTCTGAGCCACCCATCCCGCCGCCCAGCAGCCGCCTCCAGCCAGAGCCGGCCCCAACCTCCAGCCCCAGCCTCAGCCGCCTCCCTAGAGGTCAGGAAAAGCCTCAGGCAGGGCTCACAGCTGCACCCAGGAGTCACCCAGGGTGAGTCCGCTCTCCAGGGCGAGCGGGTCGTTCCTGTCCACCCACAGCGAGGGACTGCACCTCCTCACCACACAATAAACAAGAGCGAGAAAGACACAGGTAGAGAAAAGAAAGGAAGGGAGAAGGAAACGGAAAGAAGAGGAAGGAAAAGAAGGGAGGAAAGGAAGGAAGGAGGAAGAGCGGGAGGAGAGGAAAAAAGAGGGAAAGAAAGGGAGAGATGGGGAAAGGTAGGAAATGAAACGAAGAGGGAGAGGGAAAGAAAAAAAAGGAAGGAAAGATGGCAGGGACGGGAGAAAGGGAGGAAAAGGGCAAAGGAGGAGGCGGGGAGACAGGAAAGAAGGAAATGGGGAGGGAGGAGAGAAGAAAAAGGAAAAAGAGGGAGGGAGGAGAGAAGAGGCAGGGAGGGAGGAAAGAAAAACAGGCAGGAGATAAGAAAAAAGAAAGGGAGGCTGGGCGCGGTGGTGCACGACTGTAATCCAGCACTTTGGGAGGCCGAGGAGGGCGGATCACCTGAGGTCAGGAGTTCGAGACCAGCCTGGCCAACGTGGTGAAACCCCGTCTCTCCTAAAAATAAAAATAAAATAGCCGGGGGTGGTGGCACCAGCCTGTAGTCCCAGCTAGTTAGGAGGCGGAGGCAGAAGAATCTCATGAACCTGGCAGGTGGAGGTTGCAGTGAGCCGAGATCGCGCCACTGCACTCCAGCCTGGGTGACAGAGCCAGGCTCCATCTCAAAAAAAAAAAAAAAAAAAAAAAGGAAAACGGGGAGAAAGGGAGAAACAGAGAGAAAGAAAAGACCGAAACAGGAAAGAATAAAATAAAGGAAAAACAAAAAGGGAGGGAGAAAGAGAGGGAGGAAAGACGAGAAAAGAACAGAAAAGACACGACCAGGCACAGTGGCTCACGCCTGTCAGACTCCTGGCACTTTAGGAAGCCGATGTGGGCGGATCCCCTGAAGTCGGGAGTTCGAGACCAGCCTGGCCAACGTGGTGATACCCCGTCTCTACTAAAAATATAAAATTAGCCGTGCATGGTGGCGGGTGCCTGTAATTCCAGCTACTCGGGAGGCTGACGCAGGAGAATCCCTTGAACCCGGGAGGCGGAGGTTCCAGTCCAGCCTGGATAACAAGAGCGAAACTGTGTCTCAAAAATAAATACATAAAACAAAATGGAAAAAAGAGGGGGGGAGAAAGGGAAGAGAGGGAGAGAGGAAAGAAAGAGGAAAAGGGAGGGAAGGAGGGAAACGGAGAAAAAGGAGGAAGGGAAGGAAAGAGAAAAAGGAAGAAGGGAAGGAAAAAGGAGGAAGGGAAGGAAAGAGAAAAAGGAAGAAGGGAAGGAAAGAGAAAAAGGAGGAAGGGAAGGAAAGAAAAAAAGGAGGAAGGGAAGGAAAGAGAAAAAGGAGGAAGGGAAGGAAAGAGAAAAAGGAGGAAGGGAAGGAAAGAGAAAAAGGAAGAAGGGAAGGAAAGAGGAAAAGGAGGAAGGGAAGGAAAGAGGAAAAGGAGGAAGGGAAGGAAAGAGAAAAAGGAGGAAGGGAAGGAAAGAGAAAAAGGAGGAAGGGAAGGAAAGAAAAAGGAGGAAGGGAAGGAAAGAGGAAAAGGAAGAAGAGAAGGAAAGAGAAAAAGGAGGAAGGGAAGGAAAGAGAAAAAGGAAGAGAAGGAAAGAGAAAAAGGAGGAAGGGAAGGAATGAGAAAAAGGAAGAAGGGAAGGAAAGAGAAAAAGGAAGAGGACAAGGGAAGGAAAAAGGAGGAAGGGAAGGAACGAGAAAAAGGAAGAAGGGAAGGAAAGAGAAAAAGGAAGAAGGGAAGTAAAAAGGAAGAAGGGAAGGAAACAGAAAAAGGAAGAAGAGAAGGAAAGAGAAAAAGGAGGAAGGGAAGAAACGAGAAAAAGGAAGAAGGGAAGGAAAGAGGAACAGGAAGAAGGGAAGGAAAGAGGAAAAGGGGAGAAGGAAAAAGGGAGAAAACCATAAGAGGGAGGGAGGAAAGAAAAAACAGGAAGGGCGGAGGGAGAAAAGAAGAAAAGGAGGGAGGAGAAAAAGAAAAGAGGGAAGAAAGGGAGCAAGAAAGGAAGGAGAGGGAGACAGAAGTGAAGGAAAAGGCAGGGCGGGAAAGGAAGGGAGAGGCGGAAAGAGGGAGAAAAGGAGGGAGGAGAAAAAGAAAAGAGGGAAGAAAGGGAGCAAGAAAGGAAGGAGAGGGAGACAGAAGTGAAGGAAAAGGCAGGGCGGGAAAGGAAGGAGAAGGAAACGGAAAGAAGAGGAAGGAAAAGAAGGGAGGAAAGGAAGGAAGGAGGAAGAGCGGGAGGAGAGGAAAAAGAGGGAAGAAAGGGAGCAAGAAAGGAAGGAGAGGGAGACAGAAGTGAAGGAAAAGGCAGGGCGGGAAAGGAAGGAGAGGGAGACAGAAGTGAAGGAAAAGGCAGGGCGGGAAAGGAAGGAGAAGGAAACGGAAAGAAGAGGAAGGAAAAGAAGGGAGGAAAGGAAGGAAGGAGGAAGAGCGGGAGGAGAGGAAAAAGAGGGAAGAAAGGGAGAGATGGGGAAAGGTAGGAAATGAAACGAAGAGGGAGAGGGAAAGAAAAAAGGAAGGAAAGATGGCAGGGACGGGAGAAAGGGAGGAAAAGGGCAAAGGAGGAGGCGGGGAGACAGGAAAGAAGGAAATGGGGAGGGAGGAGAGAAGAGGCAGGGAGGGAGGAAAGAAAAACAGGCAGGAGATAAGAAAAAGAAAGGAGGCTGGGCGCGGTGGTGCACGACTGTAATCCAGCACTTTGGGAGGCCGAGGAGGGCGGATCACCTGAGGTCAGGAGTTCGAGACCAGCCTGGCCAACGTGGTGAAACCCCCTGCCTCTACTAAAAATATAAAATTAGCCGTGCATGGTGGCGGTGCCTGTAATTCCAGCTACTCGGGAGGCTGACGAGGAGAATCCCTTGAACCCGGAGGCGGAGGTTCCAGTCCAGCCTGGATAACAAGAGCGAAACTGTGTCTCAAAAATAAATACATAAAACAAAATGGAAAAGAGGGGGGAGAAAGGGAAGAGAGGGAGAGAGGAAAGAAGAGGAAAAGGAGGAAGGAAGGAAAGAGAAAAGGAGGAAGGGAAGGAAAGAGAAAAGGAAGAAGGAAGGAAAAAGGAGGAAGGAAGGAAAGAGAAAAGGAAGAAGGGAAGGAAAGAGAAAAGGAGGAAGGGAAGGAAAGAAAAAAGGAGGAAGGGAAGGAAAGAGAAAAGGAGGAAGGGAAGGAAAGAGAAAAGGAGGAAGGAAGGAAAGAGAAAAGGAAGAAGGGAAGGAAAGAGGAAAAGGAGGAAGGGAAGGAAAGAGGAAAAGGAGGAAGGGAAGGAAAGAGAAAAGGAGGAAGGGAAGGAAAGAGAAAAGGAGGAAGGAAAGAAAAAAGGAGGAAGGGAAGGAAAGAGGAAAAGGAAGAAGAGAAGGAAAGAGAAAAGGAGGAAGGGAAGGAAAGAGAAAAGGAAGAGAAGGAAAGAGAAAAGGAGGAAGGGAAGGAATGAGAAAAGGAAGAAGGGAAGGAAAGAGAAAAGGAAGAGGACAAGGAAGGAAAAAGGAGGAAGGGAAGGAAAGAGAAAAGGAAGAAGGAAGGAAAGAGAAAAGGAGGAAGGAAGGAAAGAAAAAAGGAGGAAGGGAAGGAAAGAGAAAAGGAGGAAGGGAAGGAAAGAGAAAAGGAGGAAGGAAGGAAAGAGAAAAGGAAGAAGGGAAGGAAAGAGGAAAAGGAGGAAGGGAAGGAAAGAGGAAAAGGAGGAAGGAAGGAAAGAGAAAAGGAGGAAGGGAAGGAAAGAGAAAAGGAGGAAGGGAAGGAAAGAAAAGGAGGAAGGGAAGAAACGAGAAAAGGAAGAAGAGAAGGAAAGAGAAAAGGAGGAAGGGAAGGAAAGAGAAAAGGAAGAGAAGGAAAGAGAAAAGGAGGAAGGAAGGAATGAGAAAAGGAAGAAGGGAAGGAAAGAGAAAAGGAAGAGGACAAGGGAAGGAAAAAGGAGGAAGGGAAGGAACGAGAAAAGGAAGAAGGGAAGGAAAGAGAAAAGGAAGAAGGGAAGTAAAAAGGAAGAAGGGAAGGAAACAGAAAAAGGAAGAAGAGAAGGAAAGAGAAAAAGGAGGAAGGGAAGAAACGAGAAAAAGGAAGAAGGGAAGGAAAGAGGAACAGGAAGAAGGGAAGGAAAGAGGAAAAGGGGAGAAGGAAAAAGGGAGAAAACCATAAGAGGGAGGGAGGAAAGAAAAAACAGGAAGGGCGGAGGGAGAAAAGAAGAAAAGGAGGGAGGAGAAAAAAGAAAAGAGGGAAGAAAGGGAGCAAGAAAGGAAGGAGAGGGAGACAGAAGTGAAGGAAAAAGGCAGGGCGGGAAAGGAAGGGAGAGGCGGAAAGAGGGAGAAAAAGGAGGGAGGCGGGAAACCAGCAAAACTCAAAGGCAAGCGGGGAAGGAGGGAGACGGGGCGGGGGGAGGCCAAGGGCGGGCGGGAGCGAGCGGGGAGAGGAGGAGGAGGAGGAAGCAGAAAAGGCGGGAGGGAGGGAGAGGGAGGGCGGACAGGGAGGCCGGCAAGGGGGACCCCGGCCGGAGCCCCCCAAACCGACGGACACTGACAGATCCGGGAGCCCAGGGCGGGTGGGCGCGGCCCAGGGACCCCCAGCCCGAGCCCGGAGGGCACGGCGGGGTCAGAGGTCGGAGGCCCAGGGACCCCCAGCCCGAGCGCGGAGGGCACAGCGGGGTCAGAGGTCGGAGGCCCAGGGACCCGCCCCCACCCAGGACGGGCGCGGAGGGCACGGCGGGGTCAGAGGTCGGAGGCCCAGGGACCCCCAGCCCGAGCGCGGAGGGCACAGCGGGGTCAGAGGTCGGAGGCCCAGGGACCCGCCCCAACCCAGGAGGGGCGTGGAGGGCGGCGCGGGGTCAGAGGTCGGAGGCCCAGGGACCCGCCCCCACCCAGGACGGGCGCGGAGGGCGGTGCGGGGTCAGAGGTCGGAGGCCCAGGGACCCCCCCCCCCCACCCAGGACGGGGCGGAGGGCACCGCGGGGTCAGAAGTCGGAGGCCCAGGACCCCCCCCCCCACACCCAGGACGGGTGCGGAGGGCGGCGCGGGGTCCCCCGGGTACACTCCGGCAGGGAACGGGGTCTCCCGAAGTGGGACCCGGGAGAGTGTGACGGGGTCGGAGCCGCCTGGAGGTCAAGGGTCAAGGGTCGGGGGTCAGGACACCACGTGTTGCGCATCCCGGCCGGGTCGCCGCGGCCTCCGGGAGAAAGCGGGCGGCGCTGTCGGAGCGACCCGGGTACCAGGGTGGGCTCCTGACTCCGCAGCCGCCCGCCAGCCCGCTCGGGTACCGGCAGCGGCTTGACCTTCACAAGGTCAAGGCTGCCGCGGACACCGCCGCGCTGCCCCTACGGCGCATGGGCGGAGCCTGACTCCCGGCATACCTCGGGGTGCGGGGCGGGGCGTCTCCGGGGAGCGCAGCCAATGGGCGCGGTGCGCTGGTGAACGGGCGGGCGCGGCGGGTTCCCGGCAGCCCTCGGGGCGCGGCACGCAGGCGGGGCGGTCGTGGCCGGAGGCGCAGCCAATGGGCGCGGCGCGAGGGGGCGTGGGGCGTGGAATGGGCGTGGCGTCGGCGCCTTAGCGGCTGCGCGGTGGCCGCTCCGTCCTTTCGGTCCCGGCGGCGGCAGGGCTGAGCCAGCGACGCCCTCCATTCACTCTCCGCGCCCGCTCTCCGGCTGTCCGCCCGTTCCGCTGCCCGCCCCGCCACCATGACGGAACAGGCCATCTCCTTCGCCAAGGACTTCTTGGCCGGAGGCATCGCCGCCGCCATCTCCAAGACGGCCGTGGCTCCGATCGAGCGGGTCAAGCTACTGCTGCAGGTGGGGACGCGGGCGCGGCCGCTCCGGGGACGGCGGGACGGGAACCGAGTGGCCTGGCCGGGAGGGGACGCGGGCAGCGGAACCCTGCAGGCGGGCGCCGGAAGTGGAAGGCCGCGATTGCTTTGTCCACGCGCCGCCGGCTTCCGGGGCGAGCGTCACGTGACCGCTGCGGCAGGGCGTGGCGCCGTCCACGCGTGCGCACTGGGCCCGACCGGCGGCGGGGATGCGGCGCGGGCCTGAGGGCGCATGCGCGATGGAGCAGGGCCCAGGGATGCACCTTGCAGCGGGCGGGCCTTGACCTTGAACTCAATCCTGCGGGTCTTCCGGGCTGGGACCAACCTTTCCGGCGGTCGCCTGGCCGGTGTCTGCTCTTGCCCCGTCCACCGTGAAGGGCCATTCTAAGGCCCACGGGGCAGCGAGCCTGCCCGCAGGTGTCCTGGAATAACCAGGATACGGTTACTGGTGGTTCTCACCCCCCTCTTCATAGCTCATTTGTGTAGTTCTGATCCAGAGCGATGCATTTTTTTGTCTTTGGGGAGAGGGTTATCGAAAGATGAATGGGTTTGGCTGCAAGGACAGGTCACGCCCGCGATCCCAGCGCTTTTGAGAGGCCCGGGGAGGATCGCTTGACGCCAGGAGTTTGAGAGCAGCGGGGAGCAACAGAGCAAGACCCCACCTCAAAAAGAAATTATTTTAACTGAAGGAAGCAGGGCGTCCCAGTGCGTTGAGAGGCCTGGGGAGGATCGCTTGAGCTCAGCAGTTTGAGACCAGCCCTCTAAGATAATTGTTTTAAACTTAGCAGGGTGGCGTGTTCCAGGAGTTTGAGACCAGCCAGGGCAACATAGCAAGACCCTATTTCTAAGAAAAATGTTTAAACTTACAGGGCTGGGTATCCCAGCACTTTGAGAGGCCCCAGGAGGATCACCTGAGCTCAGGAGTTTCAGACCAGCCAGGGCAACGTAGCAAGACCCCACATCTTTAAAAAAAATTTTTTTTATTTTATTTTTTTTATTTTTTATTTTTTCAGATGGGGTCTCGCTCTGTCCCCTAGGCTGGAGTGCAGTGGGGTCACTGCAGCTCACTGCAGGCTCCACCTCCCGGGTTCATGTCATTCTCCTGCCTCAGCCTCCCGAGTAGCTGGGACTACAGGTGCCCGCCACCATGCCTGGCTAATTGTTTGTATTTTTAGTAGAGACGGGGATTTTACCGTGTTAGCGGTCTCGATCTCCAGACCTCGTGATCCGCCCACTTCGGCCTCCCAAAGTGCTGGCATTACAGGCGTGAGCCACCGTGCCCGGCTTAATATTTTTTTTAGAACTTAGTAGGGTGGGGTGTCCCAGCGCTTCGAGAGGCCCAGGGAGGATCACCTGAGCTCAGGAGTTTGAGAGCAGCTTGGTCACCGTAGTAAGACTCCATCTCCAAAAGTAACCTTTAAACTTAGTGGGGCTTGATGGTTGTGCACCTGTAGACCCGGATACTCGGGAGACTGAGGCAGGAGGATGGCTTAATCCAGGAGTTGGAGGCTGCAGTGAGGTGAGATCGCACCACTACACTGCAACCTGGGTAACAGCATGAGACCCTATCTTTTAAAAAAAAAAAAAAAAAAGATGAGGACAACTTACCAGTAATGCCCACAAGCTAGTTTTCTAAACAGGATGATGCACTCTGGCTGGGTACAGTGCCTCATGCCACCTCTGGGAGGCCGAGGCGGGAGGATCACCTGCGGTCAGGAGTTCGAGAGCAACCCAGCCAACATGGTGAAACCCCGTCTCTACTAAAAATAAACAAAATGAGGCAGGCATGGTGGCGGGCACCTGTAATCCCAGCTACTCAGGAGGCTGAGGCAGGAGAATCGCTTGAACGCGGGAGGCAGAGGTTGCAGTGAGCCGAGATCACCCCATTGCCCTCCAGCTTGGGCAACAAGAGTGATTTGTGTCAAAAAAAAAAAAATCACTCTGTAACTGGGATGTTTCCGGGTGGATGGCCTCGGGTCCGGTCTGAACACCCTCTGCTTCCCCCAGGTCCAGCACGCCAGCAAGCAGATCGCCGCCGACAAGCAGTACAAGGGCATTGTGGATTGCATCGTCCGTATCCCCAAGGAGCAGGGCGTGCTGTCGTTCTGGAGGGGCAACCTGGCCAACGTCATCCGCTACTTCCCCACTCAAGCCCTCAACTTCGCCTTCAAGGATAAGTACAAGCAGATCTTCCTGGGGGGCGTGGACAAGCACACGCAGTTCTGGAGGTACTTTGCGGGCAACCTGGCCTCCGGCGGTGCGGCCGGCGCCACCTCCCTCTGCTTCGTGTACCCCCTGGATTTCGCCAGAACCCGGCTGGCCGCGGACGTGGGAAAGTCAGGCACAGAGCGCGAGTTCCGGGGCCTGGGAGACTGCCTGGTGAAGATCACCAAGTCCGACGGCATCCGGGGCCTGTACCAGGGCTTCAGCGTCTCCGTGCAGGGCATCATCATCTACCGGGCCGCCTACTTCGGCGTGTACGATACGGCCAAGGGTACGTGTGGCGGCCGTCGCAAAGTCCCACAGACAGGGGCTCGACACGCAGACATTCCCTCGGGGTCCTGTGGGCTGAAGGTCCGAGATATGGTGTGGGCAGGGCTGGTCCCTTCTGAGGCCTCTCTCCTGGGCTTGGAGACTTTGTCTTCTCCCTGTGTCCTCACAGGGTCATCCCTCTGTGTCTGTGTCGTCATCTCCTCTTCTTATGAGGTGTCTTGGTCCATCTCAGGCTACTATCACAGAATACCATAGATTGGGTGGATTGTAAACAACAGACATTGATTCTCCCACAGTCCTGGAGGCTGGAGGTCTGAGATGATGTATGGGCAGGGCTGGTTCCTCCTGAGGCCTCTCTCCTGGGCTTGGAGACGCCGTCTTCTCCCTGTGTCCTCACAGGTCATCCTCTGTGTGTCTGTGTCCTCATCTCCTCTTCTTATGGGATGTCTTAGTCCATCTCAGTCTGCTATCACAGAATACCATAGACTGGGTAGATTATAAACAACAGACATTGATTCTCCCACAGTCCTGGAGGCTGGAGGTCTGAGATCCAGGTGTGGGCAGGGCTGGTTCCTCCTGAGGCCTCTCTCTTTGGGTTGTAGATGCCGTCTTCTCCCCGTGTCCTCACAGGCTCGTCCCTCTGTGTGTGTCTGTGTCCTCATCTCCTTTTAGAAGGACACCAGGCTCCTAGGATGGGGGCCCACCCTGCTGACCCCCTTTACTGTTACTCACCTCTTTAGAGACCTCACATGCAAGTACAGTTGCATTCTGAGGCCCCGGTACGGGCGGTGGGGGGGGACATCAGCATGTGGATTTTGAGGACACAAGGTAACTCTCATCGTCACTGTGACCCTTTAGAAGGTCAGGGCCCTCGCTTCCCCAACAGGCCTAACCTCGGCCTCTGGAACTGCCTTGCTGGGCTCCGGTAGATGGCAGGCGGCCTCTCCCCCTCCTGGCCCTGCCCCGACGTTTCATGTTGTAAACGTCAGCTGGCACTGAGCAGCCCCGTGGAGGGGGCACGGGTGGTCTTGGAAGAGCTCGGCACCACCTCGGGTGGCCGTGAGCACACACTGGAGGCTGAGCCTGGTCTCTGGTGGCCGTGCAGGCGCTGGAAGGTGACGTGCCGTTCCCCCACAGGCATGCTCCCCGACCCCAAGAACACGCACATCGTGGTGAGCTGGATGATCGCCAGAGACGCGACGGCCGTGGCCGGCGTGGTCTCCTACCCTTCGACACGGTCCGCGGCGGATGATGATGCAGTCTGGGCTAGGAGGTACCCAAGGGCCCCGGAGGCGGGAGACCCTTGCTAGTGGGAAGGGGGAACCAGGAGCTCCTTGGCCTGGGCCGTGGGAGGCCAGGAACCATCAGAGGAGGCACTTCGGGCGGAGGCAGCAGCGTGTCAGAAAGTAACCGCTGTGTGGAAGGATTTTCCTGAATGATGGGCTTCTCATCTTGGGGTTTTGTGGTGCAGGCAGCAATTGCTCCATCCCCACCTCCTAGAACCTCCGCCCACGCCCACACCTCGATCCTGCCCTGTCTGCGTGACGCCAGGGGTGGAGATGGGGGACGCAGGCGGGCCTGAAGTCCTGTGTCCAGCCCTCCTGGAGACAGTGGCTTAGGAGGACGGCTTGAGCTCAGGCACGGGTCACAAGAGCCTCGGGTTCCCTCCTGTAATCAGAACTGTGGCTCAGGCGTCCGGGCGCATTTCTGTAAAACGCCTCAGGGTGCAGGTGGCGTGGTGTCTGGAGGAGCTCGGCGGCGAGGCCCTCACCACGCCACCGCCTCCTGTCGCTGCAGCTGACATCATGTACACGGGCACCGCCGACTGGGTGGCTTATAAACAACAGACATTGATTCTCCCACAGTCCTGGAGGCTGGAGGTCTGAGATCCAGGTGTGGGCAGGGCTGGTTCCTCCTGAGGCCTCTCTCCTGGGCTTGGAGATGCCGTCTTCTCCCTGTGTCCTCACAGGCTCGTCCCTCTGTGTGTGTCTGTGTCCTCATCTCCTCTTCTTATGGGATGTCTTAGTCCATCTCAGTCTGCTATCACAGAATACCATAGACTGGGTAGATTATAAACAACAGACATTGATTCTCCCACAGTCCTGGAGGCTGGAGGTCTGAGATCCAGGTGTGGGCAGGCAGGGCTGGTTCCTCCTGAGGCCTCTCTCCTGGGCTTGGAGATGCCGTCTTCTCCTGTGTCCTCACAGGCTCGTCCTCTGTGTGTGTCTGTGTCCTCATCTCCTCTTCTTATGGGATGTCTTAGTCCATCTCAGTCTGCTATCACAGAATACCATAGACTGGGTAGATTATAAACAACAGACATTGATTCTCCCACAGTCCTGGAGGCTGGAGGTCTGAGATCCAGGTGGGCAGGGCTGGTTCCTCCTGAGGCCTCTCTCCTGGGCTTGGAGATGCCGTCTTCTCCTGTGTCCTCACAGGCTCGTCCCTCTGTGTGTGTCTGTGTCCTCATCTCCTTTTAGAAGGACACCAGGCTCCTAGGATGGGGGCCCACCCTGCTGACCCCCTTTACTGTTACTCACCTCTTTAGAGACCTCACATGCAAGTACAGTTGCATTCTGAGGCCCCGGTACGGGCGGTGGGGGGGGACATCAGCATGTGGATTTTGAGGACACAAGGTAACTCTCATCGTCACTGTGACCCTTTAGAAGGTCAGGGCCCTCGCTTTTCCCCCAACAGGCCTAACCCCGGCCTCTGGAACTGCCTTGCTGGGCTCCGGTAGATGGCAGGCGGCCTCTCCCCCTCCTGGCCCTGCCCCGACGTTTCATGTTGTAAACGTCAGCTGGCACTGAGCAGCCCCGTGGAGGGGGCACGGGTGGTCTTGGAAGAGCTCGGCACCACCTCGGGTGGCCGTGAGCACACACTGGAGGCTGAGCCTGGTCTCTGGTGGCCGTGCAGGCGCTGGAAGGTGACGTGCCGTTCCCCCACAGGCATGCTCCCCGACCCCAAGAACACGCACATCGTGGTGAGCTGGATGATCGCGCAGACCGTGACGGCCGTGGCCGGCGTGGTCTCCTACCCCTTCGACACGGTCCGGCGGCGGATGATGATGCAGTCTGGGCGCAAAGGAGGTACCCGCGCGGGCCCCGGAGGCGGGAGACCCTTGCTAGTGGGAAGGGGAACCAGGAGCTCCTTGGCCTGGGCCGGTGGGAGGCCAGGAACCATCAGAGGAGGCACTTCCCCGGGCGTGGGAGGCAGCAGCGTGTCAGAAAGTAACCGGCTGTGTGGAAGGATTTTCCTGAATGATGGGCTTCTCATCTTGGGGTTTTGTGGTGCAGGCAGCAATTGCTCCATCCCCACCTCCTAGAACCTCCGCCCACGTCCACACCCTCGATCCTGCCCTGTCTGCGTGGACGCCAGGGGTGGAGATGGGGGACGCCCAGGGCGGGGCCTGAAGTCCTGTGTCCAGCCCTCCTGGAGACAGTGGCTTAGGAGGACGGCTTGAGCTCAGGGCACGGGGTCACAAGAGCCTCGGGTTCCCCTCCTGTAATCAGAACTGTGGCTCAGGCGTCCGGGGCGTTACTTCTGTAAAACGTCTTCAGGGTGCAGGTGGCGTCGGTGTCTGGAGGAGCTCGGCGGCGAGGCCCTCACTACGTCACCGTCTCCCTGTCGTTGCAGCTGACATCATGTACACGGGCACCGTCGACTGCTGGAGGAAGATCTTCAGAGACGAGGGGGGCAAGGCCTTCTTCAAGGGTGCCTGGTCCAACGTCCTTCGGGGCATGGGGGGCGCCTTCGTGCTGGTCCTGTACGACGAGCTCAAGAAGGTGATCTAAGGGCCGCGGCCTCCTCCGCACACACACCAAGGGAACCAAGAGAACCACGTACAATCCTCAACCGTGCGGACCATCAACCTTCTAGAAATTCCATTTGTCTTTTTCCCAGCCGGACCCTGCCCGTAGGCGGCGGCCGGGGAAGGCTGTAGAAAGGGGGCACGACGCGATCCAGTCGTCGGCCCCCGATTCCATGTCTTGATCACGGGGTGGGAGGGAACCGTGGCGTCCCCGCGGGCCCACGGGCGAGGCACTCCAACACTGAGACCTAGAGTCCAGACGCTTGTAGGACCCGAGTCGTGTTTTAAGTATTTATTGAAAACAAAAGAATCATGTTTCCCATTTGTACTTCAGCGCTAGCCCCTGTTTTTGCACAGCCGAGTACTAGCAAGTATGTTCTGTGTTGGGCATCCTGCTGCAAACTAATAAACCGAGGACACAGAGGGCCTCCAGCCTGACCGCACCTCTCCACGGGGCAGCCTGGGGTCTGGAGATGGGGGCTGGGCCCATGGGACGCAGGCAGGGCCACGCTCTGCCCCTGTGGCCGGCCCACTTTCCTGGCGTGCGGTGCCGCCGCCTCCCCAGCACCCCCAGGACACACAGGACAGGGTCACAGCTGGGAAGAGGTGGGGGGTAGAAACCAAGGCTGGCGGAAGTGTAGCCAGGCTCCCTGGTGAATGCTGGAGGTCCCCAGGGCACTTGCACTTACTGTGCCTTCTCTGAGACCATTTGTGTGACCGTAACACCTTGGGTCGGTTGTAAATAAGACACGTGTCTCCTAGCTCTGAAGGCCGGAAGTCCCAGAAAACCAAGGCGTGGCAGGTTCGGTCTCTGGTGAGTACCCGGTTCCTGGCTTTCGGATGGCGCCTTCTCCCTGTGTGTCCTCACACGATGGAAGAGGCCAGGGAGCTCTCCGGAGTCCCTTTTATACGGGCGCGGATCCCATCCAGGAGGCCTCACCACCTCATCACTCCCAGAGACCCCCACTTCCCTACACCGTCACTTTGGGGAGGGGTATTTTCAGGCTGAATCTTGGGGAGACCGAAACGGGCATGAGGGCCTGCGTTCCGCTCCACCTCCCACAGCTCCCGAGGGCCACGCCAGCCCCCATTCCAGCGTGGAGTCAGCTGGGGTCCCCAGAGTGGCCGCTGTGTGTCTGTGGGTTCACCCGTGAGGATCCCACCACAAGGGGTGCGCACCGCTGGGCACGCCACCTTCCTTCGAGCTCCCTGCACACATTCGTTGCGAGGCAAGAAACGCCGTGTTGACTCTGCCAGGCTGAACGTTGGGCCTTGGTGGTGCCAGCACACGGCAGGGCCACAGGGTCCGCAGCCCTGGGGTTCCACAGCTGGCTCTCCTGGGCTCTCCATAAATCCCAGCCGTAGTTTAAAAAAAAAAAAAAAGTTTGTTTTTTGAGTTGGAGTCTTGCTCTCGCCCAGGCTGGAGTGCGGTGGCGCCATCTCGGCTCACAGCAACCTGTGCCTCCCAGGTTCAAGCAATTCTGCCGTGGCTTCCCAAGTAGCTGGGATTATAAGCGCGCGCCATCACACCCGGCTGATTTTAGTATTTTTAGTGGAGATGGGGTTTCACCATGTTTGCCAGGCTGGTCTCAAGTTCCTGGCCTCAAATGATGGACCGCCCGCCTCGGCCTCCCAAAACGGTGGGATGACAGGTGTGAGCCACCGTGCCTGGCCCGAAAGGCAGACGCTACATCTCTGCACTTTGCCAGGTAGAAACCCTCATTGTGTCCCGATGATTCCCGTGTTTGTCACGCGTCTCGGCCTGGAGGCAAGTGGAGAAACAGGAGCTTCCGCCGTCAACCCTGTGGGTCCTGCACACGCTCCGCAAAACAGCCACGACCCACAGAGACCATGGGTCCTGCACACCCTCCACAAAACAGCCACGACCCACGGGGACCTGTGGGTCCCACACACCCTCCACAAAATAGACACGATCCACGGGGACCGGTGGGTCATGCACACCCTCCACAAAACAGCCACGGCCCACGGGGACCTGTGGGTCCCGCACACCTTCCACAAAACAGCCACGGCCCACAGGGACCTGTGGGTCCCACACACCCTCCACAAAATAGACACGATCCACGGGGACCGGTGGGTCCCGCACATCCTCCACAAAACAGCCACGACCCACGGGGACCCGTGGGTCCTGCACATCCTCCACAAAACAGCCACGACCCACGGGGACCTGTGGCTCCCACACACCCTCCACAAAATAGACACGATCCACGGGGACCCGTGGGTCCCGCACACCCTCCACAAAACAGCCACAGCCCACGGGGACCCGTGGGTCCCACACACCCTCCACAAAATAGACACGACCGACGGGGACCCGTGGGTCCCACACACCCTCCACAAAATAGACACGACCCACGGGGACCCCTGGGACCCGCACACCCTCCACAAAACAGACACGACCCACGGGGACCCTTGGGCTCCGAGTTCCTGCCTGGAGCCGTGGTAACTGCTTCATCCACTCTTGGACGTGTTTTCACTGCTGTGACTTCATAGATTTTAACATAGTAATCCGGGCATGGTTTCCTTAGCAGTTCCAGTGAAATCCTACGGGCTATACTGACCTCTGGGGGATTTGGGGGATTCGGTGGTGGCGGGAGAGGGTATCCAAAGTTCCAGTTCAAAGACCAGCAAGTGCACTTCGCGTTACTGACCTTTTTCTTTTTTTTTTTCTTTGAGATGGCGTCTCACTCTTCCCACCCCGACAGGAGTGCAATGGTGTGATCTCGGCTCAACGCAACCTCTGCCTCCCAGGTTCAAGCCATTCTGCTTCAGCCTCCCGCGTCGCTGGGATTACAGGCGTACGCCACCACGCCCGGCTAATTTTGTGTTTTTAGTACAGACGGGGTTTCACCACGTCAGCCGGGCTGGTCTCAAACTCCCGGCCTCAGGTAACGTGCCTACCTCGGCCTCCCAAAGTGCTGGGGTGACAGGCGTGATTTTACACACACAGGCCACTGTGCCTGGCCAGTCCTGCCGAATCTTGAAATGCTGAGGCTCTTAGCAAGCTGAGTGTTGGAGGTAACTTCATAGGAAATAATACGTGGTGTCACTAAGAGAATCCTGCCTCGTGGGTACGACCAAAATCACAGTTCTGGTTGGGCTCCGTGGTTTACCTCTGTAATCTCAGCACTTTGAGATGGTGAGGGGTGGATCACCTGAGGTCACGAGTTCGAGACCAGCCTGACCAACAGAGAGAAACCCCGTCTCTGCTAAAAACACAAGATTAGCCGGGTGTGGTGGTGCACGCCTGCAATCCCAGCTACTTCAGAGGCTGAGGCCAGAGAGTTGCTTGAACCCAGGAGGCAGAGACTGCTGTGTGCTGAGATGATTGTGCCACTACACTGCAGCCGGGGTGACAGAGCGAGACTTTGTCTCAGAAGGGGTTGGGGGGGCCGGACGCGGTGACTCAAGTCTGTAATCCCAACGCTTTGGGAGGCCGAGGTGGGCGGATCACATGAGGTCAAGAGTTCCAGACCAGCCTGGCCAACATGGTGAAACCCGTTCTCTACTAAAAGCAAAGTTAGCCGGGCATGGTGGCGTGTGCCTGTACTCACAGGTACTGGAGAGGCTGAGGCAGGAGAATTGCTTGAACCCGGGAGGCAGAGGTTGCTGTGAGCTGAGATGGTGCCAGTGCACTCCAGCCTGGGTGGCAAAGCAACAGTCTGTCTCAAAAAAACAAAACAAGCCGGGCACAGTGACTCACGCCTGAAATCCCAGCACTCTGGGAGGCCGAGGCGGGTGGATCACCTGAGGTCGGGAGTTTGAGACCAGCCTGACCAACATGGAGAAACCCCGTCTGTACTAAAAATACAAAAATTAGCCGGGCGTGGTGGCGGGCGCCTGTAATTCCAACTACTTGGGAGGCTGAGGCAGGAGAATCACTTGAACCCGGGAGGTGGAGGTTGCAGCGAGCTGAGATCGCACCACTGCACTCCAGCCTGGGCGACAGAGCGAGACTCCGTCTCAAAAAAAAAAAAAAATCACAGTTCCTTCGTGTGGATTTGCAGGGGGGCGGCTTCAACTCATGCTGGGCTCCCTGGGAGGGTTCCGTGTTCTAGGTGGAAAAGCCGCGGATGTTGGGACCGTCCCCATGGGCTGCAGGTGGCCTGGCAGGCTCCCTCCTTGCCAGTGTCACTGCTGCCTGGATTCCTCCTCCCTGCTTTCCTCCCCCGCCACACACAGGCAATGCTGATACCTCCTTTCACCTCTTTTCCTGCAGCTCCAAGTACCCCTGTTTTCGGTTTGGCCCTCACACCCGGCAGAGGCCCGGTCGGGAAGACCCCAATGGGGAGACAGGGCCTGGGGGGGAGGGGATCAGAAGTCAAGCCTGCATCCAGCTCTGGGGAATGAGGGCAGGGACGCAGAGGTCAGGCCGGGGTGGGGACGGAAGAGCCCAGGCTGGCCTCAGGGTGTGAGCGCAACTGAACCTGCCAGGGCAGATCCCAGAGCCCTGGCCGGATGTGGGCAGCTCCTCAGGTCTGTGGGTAAAAAGGTGCTTGGACACAGCATGCTTACGGACAATGGAATCTGCCTGGCTACAGAAGCCCTGTACGGTGGCTAAGAGACGTACAGCCAGGCCGGGCGCGGTGGCTCAGGCCTGTCATCCCAGCCCTTTGGGAGGCCGAGGCGGGCGGATCACCTGAGCTCAGGAGTTTGAGAGCAGCTTGGTCACCGTAGTAAGACTCCATCTCCAAAAGTAACCTTTAAACTTAGTGGGCTTGATGGTTGTGCACCTGTAGACCCGGATACTCGGGAGACTGAGGCAGGAGGATGGCTTAATCCAGGAGTTGGAGGCTGCAGTGAGGTGAGATCGCACCACTGCACTCCAGCCTGGACCACAGAGCGAGACTCCTGTCACAAAAAAGCTGTGTAGCCAGGATCACGTGTACAACCGGGGCCGGAGAGACAGACAGGCCAGGCAGGACATCTGGCGCTCGAAAGCAGCAAAGCTGATGTTTCTCAGAAGTCCTAGAGGAGCCAGTTACAAGATGCTGGAGGCCGGCGCGGTGGCTCACGCCTGTCATCCCAGCCTTTGGGAGGCCGAGGCGGGAGGATCACCTGGGTCAGGAGTTCGAGACCAGCCTGGCCAACATGGTGAAACCCCGCCTCTACTAAACATACAAAAGTAGCCGGGTCTGGTGGCGGGCGCCTGTAATCTCAGTTACTCAGGATGCTGAGGCAGGAGAATCACTTGAACCCGGGAGGTGGAGGTTGCAGTGAGCCGAGATCACGCCACTGCCCTCCAGCCTGGGCGGCAGACCGACACTGTCTCAAAATAGAAAACGCCAGGTGCGGTGTCTCACGCCTGTAATCCCGGCACTTTGGGAGGCCGAGGTGGGCAGTTCACAAGGTCAAGAGCTCGAGACCAGCCTGGCCAAGAGACCAACCTGGTCACTATGGTGGGAGCCCGCCTGTACTAAAAGCAACAAAATTCGCCAAGGGTGGTGGCAGGTGCCTGTCATCCCAGCTACTCAGGAGGCTGAGGCAGGAGAATCGCTGAACGCTGGGAGGCAGAGGTTGCAGTGAGCTGAGATGGCTTACATTTCACTCCAGCCTGGACCACAGAGCGAGACTCCTGTCACAAAAAAAAGCTGTGTAGCCAGGATCACGTGTACAACCGGGGGCCGGAGAGGACAGACAGGCCAGGCAGGACATCTGGCGCCCTCGGAAAGCAGCAAAGCTGATGTTTCTCAGAAGTCCTAGAGGAGCCAGTTACAAGATGCTGGAGGCCGGGCGCGGTGGCTCACGCCTGTCATCCCAGCCCTTTGAGAGGCCAAGGCAGGCGGATGAGGTCAGGAGTTCGAGACCAGCCTGGCCAACATGGTGAAACCCCATCTCTACTACAAAATACAAAGATTGGCTGGGTGTGGTGGCAGGTGCCTGTCATCCCAGCTACTCCGGAGGCTGAAGCAGGAGACGTTTGAATCCCGGAGGCAGAGGTTGCAGTGAGCCGAGATCACGTCACTGCCCTCCAGCCTGGGCGGCAGACCGGGACTCTGTCTCAAAATAGAAAAAACGCCAGGTGCGGTGTCTCACGCCTGTAATCCCGGCACTTTGGGAGGCCGAGGTGGGCGGATCACAAGGTCAAGAGCTCGAGACCAGCCTGGCCAAGAGACCAACCTGGTCACTATGGTGGAGCCCCGTCTGTACTAAAAGCAACAAAAATTCGCCAAGGGTGGTGGCAGGTGCCTGTCATCCCAGCAACTCGGGAGGCTGAGGCAGGGGAATCGCTTGTACTGAGGAGGTGGAGGTTGCTGTGAGCTGAGATTGCATCACTGCACTCCAGCCTGGGTGACAGAGCGAGACTGCAAAAAAAAATAAAAGTGGAAACTGTCTAGTAGTGTTGCAGGAATGGGGCTGAATCCAGAGACGGGGACCAGTGAGTGGGCAAAAAAAAAAAAAAAAAAGCCCTTTTATCATGAAGTAAACACACAAAAGTTCTGTTCTTTCCTTTTCCTGGCAGCCTCGGACTACATTGCACAGGCGTCTCCCACGCCCACCACCCGTTAGGAACGTCCATTTCTGCGCCGCGTCCAGCAGCCCAGGCTGTGCAGGCGCCTGGCCCGGCCAGGGAGATTGAGGCAGCCCCCGGCAGGCCCTGAACCCCGGTCTCAAGTTTTCTCCACCACCTGTACTTCCGACACCAGACACTCCTCCAGGCCAGCTTTGCCCGCCTCCCAGACCACCTGCAGAGACAAGAGGAGGCTGGGTGAGTCGGCCACCCCAGATAACAGAGCCCACGTCCGGATCCATGGGGGCCTGTCCCATCTCAAATCAAATCGGCTCTGCGGGCCACGTGCGGTGGCTCACGCCTGTCATCCCAGCACTTTGGGCCACGTGCGGTGGCTCACACCTGTAATCCCAGCACTTTGGGCCGGGCGCGGTGGCTCACGCCTGTAATCCCAGCACTTTGGGCCACGTGCGGTGGCTCACGCCTGTCATCCCAGCACTTTGGGCCACGTGCGGTGGCTCACGCCTGTCATCCCAGCACTTTGGGCCACGTGCGGTGGCTCACGCCTGTAATCCCAGCACTTTGGGCCACGTGCGGTGGCTCACGCCTGTAATCCCAGCACTTTGGGCCACGTGCGGTGGCTCACACCTGTAATCCCAGCACTTTGGGCCGGGCGCGGTGGCTCACGCCTGTAATCCCAGCACTTTGGGCCACGTGCGGTGGCTCACGCCTGTAATCCCAGCACTTTGGGCCACGTGCGGTGGCTCACGCCTGTCATCCCAGCACTTTGGGCCACGTGCGGTGGCTCACGCCTGTCATCCCAGCACTTTGGGCCACGTGCGGTGGCTCACGCCTGTCATCCCAGCACTTTGGGCCGGGCGCGGTGGCTCACGCCTGTCATCCCAGCACTTTGGGCCACGTGCGGTGGCTCACGCCTGTAATCCAGCACTTTGGGCCACGTGCGGTGGCTCACGCCTGTCATCCCAGCACTTTGGGCCACGTGCGGTGGCTCACGCCTGTCATCCCAGCACTTTGGGCCACGTGCGGTGGCTCACGCCTGTCATCCCAGCACTTTGGGCCGGGCGCGGTGGCTCACGCCTGTAATCCCAGCACTTTGGGCCGGGCGCGGTGGCTCACGCCTGTCATCCCAGCACTTTGGGCCACGTGCGGTGGCTCACGCCTGTCATCCCAGCACTTTGGGCCACGTGCGGTGGCTCACGCCTGTAATCCCAGCACTTTGGGCCACGTGCGGTGGCTCACGCCTGTCATCCCAGCACTTTGGGCCACGTGCGGTGGCTCACGCCTGTCATCCCAGCACTTTGGGCCACGTGCGGTGGCTCACGCCTGTCATCCCAGCACTTTGGGCCGGGCGGTGGCTCACGCCTGTCATCCCAGCACTTTGGGCCACGTGCGGTGGCTCACGCCTGTAATCCCAGCACTTTGGGCCACGTGCGGTGGCTCACGCCTGTCATCCCAGCACTTTGGGCCACGTGCGGTGGCTCACGCCTGTCATCCCAGCACTTTGGGCCACGCGGTGGCTCACGCCTGTCATCCCAGCACTTTGGGCCACGCGGTGGCTCACGCCTGTCATCCCAGCACTTTGGGCCGGGCGCGGTGGCTCACGCCTGTCATCCCAGCACTTTGGGCCACGTGCGGTGGCTCACGCCTGTCATCCCAGCACTTTGGGCCACGTGCGGTGGCTCACGCCTGTAATCCCAGCACTTTGGGCCACGTGCGGTGGCTCACGCCTGTCATCCCAGCACTTTGGGCCACGTGCGGTGGCTCACGCCTGTAATCCCAGCACTTTGGGCCACGTGGCTCACGCCTGTCATCCCAGCACTTTGGGCCACGTGCGGTGGCTCACGCCTGTCATCCCAGCACTTTGGGCCACGTGCGGTGGCTCACGCCTGTCATCCCAGCACTTTGGGCCACGTGTGGTGGCTCACGCCTGTCATCCCAGCACTTTCGGAGGCCAAGGTGAGTGGATCACCTGAGATCAGGAGACGGAGACCAGCCTGGCCAACACGGTGAAACCCCGTCTGTACTAAAAATACAAAATTAGCCGGGCGTGGTGGCGGGCGCCTGTCATCTCAGCTACTCAGGAGGCTGAGGCAGGAGAATCGCTTGAACCCTGAACCGGGAAGGTGGAGGTTGCGGTGAGTCGAGATCGCACCACTGCACTCCAGCCTGGGCAAAAAGAGCAAAACTCCGTCTCAAACAATAAATAAATAAATAAAACCTGCCGTTCCCCGGTGTGCGGGGCGCGCAGACAGCCCGTGATCACAGTGGGCTGGGAGCCCGCTGTCCCCTCCACTCCCTTCATCCTGCACGTTTTGGCAGCCGCCCACCAGCGCCGGCAGACGGTGTCCAGCCACCTACCCAGGGCGTCTCACTCTGGTCGCCCAGGCTGCAGTGCGGTGCCTCCATCGTAGTTCACTGCAGCCTCCACCTCCCGGGTTCAAGCGATCCTCCTCCCTCAGCCTCCCAAGTAGCTGGGATCACAGGTGCATACAGCACCACGCCCGGCTGACTTTGTATTTTTAGTACGGACGGAGTTTCTGCATGTTGGCCAGGCTGGTCTCGGGTTCCTGGCCTCAAGCGATCCGCCCGCCTGGGCCTCCCAAACCGGCCACCACGTCCGCCCAGACCCCTCCCGCGGCGGAAAACGTAACATACCAGCTTGTCGTGTTGGAAGGTGTCACCGATGGGGTCTTTCATGCGTGGGATGCGGGGAAACAGTCTCTGCATCACCAGATACCTCGGAGGAAAGAGAAATGGTCCCCAGCTCCGAACCCAGCACCGACCAGCTCCTCATCCGGGACACGGCGTGTCCAGGACAGGCAGGGCCAGGACGGAGCAAAAGACTCCAGTCACCTACTCGAGGGGTCTCCCTTTTCCCGGCCCCTGAGGCCCTGACACGCCCCCGACAATCATCGTAGGCAGGCGCTGATGTTCAAGCCTCCTCCTCCTCCTCCTCCTCCTCCCTCCCTACCTCCTCCTCCTCCCTCCCTCCTCCTCCTCCCTCCTCCTCCTCCTCCTCCTCCTCCCTCCTCCTCCTCCCTCCTCCTCCTCCTCCCTCCTCCTCCCTCCTCCTCCTCCTCCTCCTCCTCCCTATCCCTCCCTACTCCTCCTCCTCCCTGTCCCTCCCTACTCCTCCTCCTCCTCCTCCTCCTCCTCCTCCCTCCTCCTCCTCCTCCTCCTCCTCCTCCCTCCCTCCCTCCTCCTCCTCCCTCCTCCTCCTCCCTCCTCCTCCTCCTCCCTCCCTCCTCCTCCCTCCTCCTCCTCCTCCTCCTCCTCCTCCCTCCCTCCTCCTCCTCCTCCTCCTCCTCCTCCCTCCCTCCTCCTCCTCCCTCCTCCTCCCTCCTCCTCCCTCCTCCTCCTCCTCCCTCCTCCTCCTCCCTCCCTCCTCCTCCTCCTCCTCCTCCTCCTCCCTCCTCCTCCTCCTCCCTCCTCCTCCTCCCTCCCTCCCTCCCTACCTCCTCCTCCTCCCTCCTCCTCCTCCCTCCCTCCTCCTCCTCCTCCCTCCTCCTCCTCCTCCTCCTCCTCCCTCCCTCCTCCTCCTCCTCCTCCTCCTCCTCCTCCCTCCCTCCTCCTCCTCCTCCTCCTCCCTCCCTCCTCCTCCTCCCTCCTCCTCCTCCTCCTCCTCCTCCTCCTCCCTCCTCCTCCTCCTCCTCCCTCCCTCCTCCTCCTCCTCCTCCTCCTCCTCCCTCCCTCCTCCTCCCCCTCTCTGGGAGACAGAAGTTACCACTACACCCATTTGAGAGTCTGTGAAGCTCTGATGCCTGGCAAGGAGGAGACTGGGCCTGGCCGGGCATAGTGGCTCACGCCTGTCATCCCAGCACTTTGGGCCGGGCGCGGTGGCTCACGCCTGTAATCCAGCACTTTGGGCCACGTGCGGTGGCTCACACCTGTAATCCCAGCACTTTGGGCCACGTGCGGTGGCTCACACCTGTAATCCCAGCACTTTGGGCCACGTGCGGTGGCTCACGCCTGTCATCCCAGCTACTGGGAGGCTGAGGCAGGAGGATCGCTTGAACCCGGGAGACGGAGGCTGCAGTGAGCCGAGATCGCGCCGTTGTACCCCAGCCTGGGCCACAAGAGCGAGACTCAGTTGCAAAAATGCTCCCAATGATGCTCAGGACGGTTCTGTGAATAACTTTCAGGCTCGCACTGGAAACAAGAGGGAGCCCGCGGAGGCCATGGAGGACTCACCTTCTGCAGATGAAGAGGACACAGAGCAAGGCCAGCAGCGTCCCCAACGCGATCAGCAGCGACGTCCGCCAGGCACGCGAGCTCGCACCCTCCTCCTGGTCACACTCTAGGGGGAGAGGACGAGAGGGTCACGGACGGGGCCTCAGTCTAGGGGAGAGGACGAGAGGGTCACGGACGGGGCCTCAGTCTAGGGGGAGAGGGCGAGAGGGTCACGGGCCGGGGCCTCAGTCTAGGGGGAGAGGGCGAGAGGGTCACGGGCCGGGGCCTCAGTCTAGGGGGAGAGGGCGAGAGGGTCACGGACGGGGCCTCAGTCTAGGGGGAGAGGGCGAGAGGGTCACGGACGGGGCCTCAGTCTAGGGGGAGAGGGCGAGAGGGTCACGGACGGGGCCTCAGTCTAGGGGGAGAGGGCGAGAGGGTCACGGACGGGGCCTCAGTCTAGGGCGAGAGGGTCACGGGCCGGGGCCTCAGTCTAGGGGGAGAGGGCGAGAGGGTCACGGGCCGGGCCTCAGTCTAGGGGGAGAGGGCGAGAGGGTCACGGGCCGGGCCTCAGTCTAGGGGAGAGGGCGAGAGGGTCACGGGCCGGGGCCTCAGTCTAGGGGGAGAGGGCGAGAGGGTCACGGACGGGGCCTCAGTCTAGGGGGAGAGGGCGAGAGGGTCACGGGCCGGGGCCTCAGTCTAGGGGGAGAGGGCGAGAGGGTCACGGGCCGGGGCCTCAGTCTAGGGGGAGAGGGCGAGAGGGTCACGGGCCGGGCCTCAGTCTAGGGGAGAGGTCACGGCCGGGGCCTCAGTCTAGGGGGAGAGGGCGAGAGGGTCACGGACGGGCCTCAGTCTAGGGGAGAGGGCGAGAGGGTCACGGGCCGGGCCTCAGTCTAGGGGAGAGGGTCACGGGCCGGGCCTCAGTCTAGGGGAGAGGGCGAGAGGGTCACGGCCGGGGCCTCAGTCTAGGGGGAGAGGGCGAGAGGGTCACGGACGGGCCTCAGTCTAGGGGAGAGGGTCACCCAGCACGGGGGCCTCAGTCTAGGGGAGAGGGCGAGAGGGTCACGGACGGGGCCTCAGTCTAGGGCGAGAGGGTCACGGGCCGGGGCCTCAGTCTAGGGGGAGAGGGCGAGAGGGTCACGGACGGGGCCTCAGTCTAGGGGAGAGGGCGAGAGGGTCACGGGCCGGGCCTCAGTCTAGGGGAGAGGGCGAGAGGTCACGGACGGGGCCTCAGTCTAGGGGAGAGGGCGAGAGGTCACGGACGGGGCCTCAGTCTAGGGGAGAGGGCGAGAGGTCACGGCCGGGCCTCAGTCTAGGGGAGAGGGCGAGAGGGTCACGGGCCGGGCCTCAGTCTAGGGGAGAGGGCGAGAGGGTCACGGACGGGGCCTCAGTCTAGGGGAGAGGTCACGGCCGGGCCTCAGTCTAGGGGAGAGGGCGAGAGGTCACGGACGGGGCCTCAGTCTAGGGGAGAGGGCGAGAGGTCACGGACGGGGCCTCAGTCTAGGGGAGAGGGCGAGAGGGTCACGGACGGGGCCTCAGTCTAGCAGGAGATGACGGGGCCTCAGTCTAGGGGAGAGGGCGAGAGGTCACGGACGGGGCCTCAGTCTAGGGGAGAGGGCGAGAGGTCACGGACGGGGCCTCAGTCTAGGGGAGAGGGCGAGAGGGTCACGGGCCGGGCCTCAGTCTAGGGGAGAGGGCGAGAGGTCACGGACGGGGCCTCAGTCTAGGGGGAGAGGGCGAGAGGGTCACGGACGGGGCCTCAGTCTAGGGGAGAGGGCGAGAGGTCACGGGCCGGGCCTCAGTCTAGGGGAGAGGGCGAGAGGTCACGGACGGGGCCTCAGTCTAGGGGAGAGGGCGAGAGGTCACGGACGGGGCCTCAGTCTAGGGGAGAGGGTCACGGGCCGGGCCTCAGTCTAGGGGAGAGGGCGAGAGGTCACGGACGGGGCCTCAGTCTAGGGGAGAGGACGAGAGGGTCACGGGCCGGGCCTCAGTCTAGGGGAGAGGGTCACGGACGGGGCCTCAGTCTAGGGGGAGAGGGCGAGAGGGTCACGGACGGGGCCTCAGTCTAGGGGAGAGGGCGAGAGGTCACGGACGGGGCCTCAGTCTAGGGGAGAGGGCGAGAGGTCACGGACGGGGCCTCAGTCTAGGGGAGAGGGCGAGAGGTCACGGACGGGGCCTCAGTCTAGGGGAGAGGACACGAGGCAGGGCTGTGCAGACGGGGGCCTCAGTCTAGGGGAGAGGGTCACGGACGGGGCCTCAGTCTAGGGGAGAGGGCGAGAGGTCACGGCCGGGCCTCAGTCTAGGGGAGAGGGCGAGAGGTCACGGGCCGGGCCTCAGTCTAGGGGAGAGGGCGAGAGGGTCACGGACGGGGCCTCAGTCTAGGGGAGAGGGTCACGGACGGGGCCTCAGTCTAGGGGAGAGGGTCACGGGCCGGGCCTCAGTCTAGGGGAGAGGGCGAGAGGTCACGGCCGGGCCTCAGTCTAGGGGAGAGGGCGAGAGGGTCACGGACGGGGCCTCAGTCTAGGGGAGAGGGCGAGAGGGTCACGGACGGGGCCTCAGTCTAGGGGAGAGGTCACGGCCGGGCCTCAGTCTAGGGGAGAGGACGAGAGGGTCACGGGCCGGGCCTCAGTCTAGGGGAGAGGGCGAGAGGGTCACGGACGGGGCCTCAGTCTAGGGGAGAGGCCAGTCTAGGGGAGAGGGCGAGAGGGTCACGGACGGGGCCTCAGTCTAGGGGAGAGGGCGAGAGGTCACGGACGGGGCCTCAGTCTAGGGGAGAGGTCACGGCCGGGCCTCAGTCTAGGGGAGAGGGTCACGGGCCGGGCCTCAGTCTAGGGGAGAGGGCGAGAGGTCACGGACGGGCCTCAGTCTAGGGGAGAGGGTCACGGGCCGGGCCTCAGTCTAGGGGAGAGGGCGAGAGGTCACGGACGGGCCTCAGTCTAGGGGAGAGGAACCAGCCTCAGTCTAGGGGAGAGGACGAGAGGTCACGGACGGGCCTCAGTCTAGGGGAGAGGGCGAGAGGTCACGGACGGGCCTCAGTCTAGGGAGAGGGCGAGAGGTCACGGACGGGCCTCAGTCTAGGGGAGAGGACGAGAGGTCACGGACGGGCCTCAGTCTAGGGGAGAGGACGAGAGGTCACGGACGGGGCCTCAGTCTAGGGAGAGGGCGAGAGGTCACGGGCCGGGCCTCAGTCTAGGGGAGAGGACGAGAGGTCACGGGCCGGGCCTCAGTCTAGGGGAGAGGACGAGAGGTCACGGACGGGCCTCAGTCTAGGGAGAGGGCGAGAGGTCACGGGCCGGGCCTCAGTCTAGGGAGAGGGCGAGAGGTCACGGGCCGGGCCTCAGTCTAGGGGAGAGGGCGAGAGGTCACGGGCCGGGCCTCAGTCTAGGGGAGAGGGCGAGAGGTCACGGACGGGGCCTCAGTCTAGGGGAGAGGACGAGAGGTCACGGACGGGCCTCAGTCTAGGGGAGAGGGTCACGGGCCGGGCCTCAGTCTAGGGAGAGGGCGAGAGGTCACGGGCCGGGCCTCAGTCTAGGGAGAGGGCGAGAGGTCACGGACGGGCCTCAGTCTAGGGAGAGGGCGAGAGGTCACGGGCCGGGCCTCAGTCTAGGGGAGAGGGCGAGAGGTCACGGGCCGGGCCTCAGTCTAGGGAGAGGGCGAGAGGTCACGGGCCGGGCCTCAGTCTAGGGAGAGGGCGAGAGGTCACGGGCCGGGCCTCAGTCTAGGGGAGAGGACGAGAGGTCACGGACGGGCCTCAGTCTAGGGGAGAGGACGAGAGGTCACGGACGGGGCCTCAGTCTAGGGGGAGAGGGCGAGAGGGTCACGGGCCGGGGCCTCAGTGTAGGAGGACTAGGGACCGTGGGCTCTCCCCGCAGCCCTGGGAAGCAGACAGGTAGCTGCCACATGGGGAGGCGTCCAGGGGGGACACCCCCGTCCTGCCACCCGCACGGGAACCGTGACCACCTGCGGGCCACCTGCGTCCCTGGACAAGGAGGGACATCCGGGCCTCCCAGCCCCAGCCCGGAACCCTAAGTCCCGGGACCCCGAGCGACGTCCGGACCTCACAGCCCGGAACCCTGTGTCTCGGGACCCGGAGCGACATCCGGACCTCACAGCCGGGAACCCAGAGCGACATCCGGGCCTGGCAGGGTGGAACCCTCGTCCAGGACCAGCAGGCACATCCGGCCTCAGCCCCAGCAGAACCTCGTCCAGGACCAGGAGGTACATCCGGGCCTCCCAGCCCGGCCCGGAACCCTGCGTCCCAGGACCAGGAGGTACATCCGGGCCTCCCAGCCCCAGCCCGGAACCCTGCGTCCCAGGACCAGGAGGTACATCCGGACCTCCCAGCCCCAGGCCGGAACCCTGCGTCCCAGGACCAGGAGGTACATCCGGGCCTCCCAGCCCCAGCCCGGAACCGGGAGCGACATCCGGGCCTCCCAGCCCCAGCCCGGACGGAGTCCCAGGACCAGGCCTCCCAGCCCCAGGTCGAACCCGGAGCGACATCCGGGCCTCCCAGCCCCAGCCCGGAACCGGGAGTGACATCCGGGCCTCCCAGCCCCAGCCCGGAACCCGGAGCGACATCCGCCTCCGGAACCCGGAGCGACATCCGGGCCTCCCAGCCCCAGCCCGGAACCCGGAGCGACATCCGGGCCTCCCAGCCCCAGCCCGGAACCCGGAGCGACATCCGGGCCTCCCAGCCCCAGCCCCGAACCCGGAGCGACATCCGGGCCTCCCAGCCCGGAAGCCTAAGGGAGTTGAAAGGCCACGTGGATCCCCGTCTGCCGGGTGCTGGGGACACGCGGAGCGCCGGGGCTTCCCCTGTGCCTCGCAGCCTGGCAGGTGCTTCGGGTGCGGTCAGCACGGGGGGGGAAGCTGAGGCACCACCGGCGTGCGTGCTTGGAACTGGATTTTCTGCGTATCACGGAGTGTGTGTGTGTGTGTGTGTGTATGTATATCTATGTGTATGTGTGTATTTTGTGTGTATTAATTTTTTCCTTTTTTTTTTTTTTGAGCAGGAGTCTGGCTCTGTTGCCAGGCTGCAGTGCGGTGCTGCAATCTGATCTCAGCTCACTGCAACCTCCCTCTCCCGGGTTCAAGCGATTCTCCTCCCGCCGCTGCCTCCCCAATAGCTGGGACTACAGGCACCTGCCACCACGCCCAGCTAATTTTTCTATTTCTAATAGAGACGGGGTTTCATCATCTTGGCCAGGCTGGTCTTGAACTCCTGACCTCAAGTGATCCACCCGCCTCGGCCTCCCAAAGTGCCGGGATGACAGGCGTGAGCCACCGCGCCCGGCCTGATTTTTTTTTTCTTTATCTTTTTTTGAGACAGAGTCTGGCTCTGGAGTGCTGTGTTGCGATCTCAGCTCACTGCAACCTCTGCCTCCCGGGTTCAAACGATTCTCCTGTCTCAGCCTCCCGAGAGGATTGCTTGAGCCCAGGAAGGTGAGGCTGCAGCGAGTCGTGATCGCACCGCTGCCCTCCAGCCTGGGCACTAGACAGACACTCTCTCCAAAAAAAAAAAAAAATATATATATATATATATAGATAGATAGATAGATATAGATACATCTATGACCTCGTCCCCAGAACCTATGATGATAACCTTATTTGGAACAAGGGTGGATCTGCTTGTTGGGACTGCCATAAAAAAAGTCCAGCAGCCTGGTGGCTTCAGAACAAAGGAATTTGGCTGGGCACGGTGGCTCACATCTGTCATCCCAGTACTTTGGGAGGCTGAGGCAGGTGGATCACCTGAGTTCGGGAGTTCAAGACCAGCCTGGCCAATATGGTGAAACCTGGTCTCTACTAAAAATACAAATATTAGCCAGACGTGGTGGCGGGCGCCTGTAATACCAGCTACTCAGGAGACTGAGGCAGGAGAAACATGTGAACCTGGGAGGTGGAGGTTGCAATGAGCCGAGATCATCCCACTGCACTCCAGCCTGGGCGACAGACTACGGCTCCATCTCAGAAAAAAAAGAAAAAGAAAAGAAAGAAAAAAGGAATTGGGCCAGGCGCGGTGGCTCAAGCCTGTAATCCCAGCACTTTGGGAGGCTGAGACGGGCGGATCACGAGGTCAGGAGATCGAGACCATCCTGGCTAACACGGTGAAACCCCGTATCTACTACAAAATACAAAAACTAGCCGGGCGAGGTGGCGGGAGCCTGTAGTCCCAGCTACTTGGGAGGCTGAGGCAGGAGAATGGTGGGAACCCGGGAGGCGGAGCTTGCAGTGAGCTGAGATCTGACCACTGCACTCCAGCCCAGGCAAGAGAGCGAGACTCCGTCTCAAAAAAAAAATTTTAAAAAAAAGGAATTGATTCTCCCACAGTCCCAGAGGCTGGAAGTTTGAGATCCAGGTGTGGGCAGGGCTGGTTCCTCCTGAGGCCTCTCTCCTGGGCTTGGAGACGCCGTCTTCTCCCTGTGTCCTCACAGGGTCGTCCCTCTGTGTATATCTCTGTCCTCATCTCTCTTTATGCGGTGTCTCAGTCCATCTCAGGCTGCTATCAAAGAATATCATAGACTGGGTGACGTATGAAAAATAGACATCGATTCTCCCACAGTCCTGGAGGCTGGAAGTCTGAGATCCAGGTGTGGGCAGGGCTGATTCCTCCTGTGGCCTCTTTCCTGGGCTTGGAGATGCCATCTTCTCCCTGTGTCCTCACAAGATTGTCCCTGTGTGTGTGTCTGTGTCCTCATCTCCTCTTCTTAAAAGCACCCCAGTCCTCTTGGATTACAGCTCTCCCTAGTGACCTCATTTTACCTCAGTCACCTCTTGATAGACCCCAGCTCCAAACAAAGTCACATTCTGAGGTTCTGGGGGATCAAAGCTTCAACACGCGAATTTTGAGGGAACACAATTTACGCCATCACAAAGGGGTCTTTGCAGATGCATTCAAGTAAAGATGAGGTCATCAGGGCCGGCCCTCATCCGACAGGAGTGATGTGCGCGAGAGGACAGGATCGGAACACAGACGCACACCATCCTGTGGATGGTCTTTGCAGATGTCCTTAAGGGTCTTCAGATGAGATCATCCTGCAGTAGGATGGGCCCTAGATCCAATGACAGGTGTCCTCTCAAGAGACAGAAGAGGAGACACAGACACAGAGGAGGAGGCCATGTGGAGACGGAGGCAGAGACTGGAGTGATGCGGCCACAAGCCCAGGGACACCTGGAGCCCCCAGGAGCTGGGAGAGGCAGGAAGGAGCCTCCCCTAGAGCCTCCGGAGGGAGCTTGATACAACTGAGGTGGATTGAACTGTGGTCCCCTAAAAACATACGTCCATATTCTAACCCAATAACCTGTAAATGGACACAGAGACTGAAGTGATGCGGCCACAAGCCAAGGGACACCTGGAGGCCCCAGAAGCTGGGAGAGGCAGGAAGGATCCTCCCCTAGAGCCTCCAGAAGGAACTGGATACAACTGTGATGGATTAAATGGTGACCCCAAGACATATGTTTCGTCCTACCCTGCAGAACCCATGAATGGGACTTTATATTTGGAAATAGGGTCTTGCATAGGTAAGAAAGATAAGGATCTTGAAATGAGATCATCCTGAATTGGGATGAGCCGTAAATGCAGTGACAGGTGTCCTTCTGAGAGACCGAAGAGGAGACACAGACACAGAGGAGGAGGCCACGTGGAGACGGAGGAAGACCCTGGAGTGATTCGGCTGCAAGCCCAGGGATGCCCGGAGGCCCCAGGAGCTGGGAGAGGCAGGAAGGACCCTCCCCTGGAGCCTCTACAGGAAACGCAGCCCTGCCTACACATGGATCTCAGACTTCAGGTCTCCAGGACCAAAAGAGAATAAACTCCTGTTCTTTTTTTTTTTTTGAGACGGAGTCTCGCTCCGTCACCCAGGCTGGAGTCCAGTGGCGCGATCTCAGCTCACTGCAGACTCTGCCTCCCGGGTTCACGCCATTCTCCTGCCTCAGCCTCCTGAGTAGCTGGAACTACAGGCGTTCACCACCAGGCCTGGCTAATTTTTGTATTTTTAGTAGAGACGGGGTTTCACCGTGTTAGCCAGGATGGTCTCGATCTCCTGACCTCGTGATCCGCCCGTCTCGGCCTCCCAAAGTGCTGGGATGACAGGCGTGAGCCACCGCGCCCGGCCAATTCCTGTTCTTTAATCCACACACATTTGTGGCCAGTCTGTCTCTTTCTGTCTCTCTCTCAGACAGAGTCTCCCTCTGTCAGCCTAGGCCGGAGGGCCACGGTGCAACCACAGCTCACTGCAGCCTCAACCTCCTGGACTCAAGCCACCCCTTTGGTCCCAGCGACTTGGGAGGTTGAGATGGAAGGATCCTTCTGAGCCCTGGAGGAGGTGAGCTGTGATTAGCCCCGGGACACACCTAAGGTAAAACCTCTCCGCGGAGAACTGGGGCCTGGGAGATTCGGTCTCTGACTGTGCCGTTTCCAGAATGGAAACATTCTTTGAATCGTAGGAGAGGGGATCTGCTTTTAGATCGGCTCAGGAAGCAACAGCAGTTTTTGTTGTTTTTTTTTAGGCTGAGTATCACTCTGTCCCCCAGGCTAGACTGCAATGGCACGATCTGGGCTCACCGCAACCTCTGCCTCCCAGGTTCAGGCAATTCTCTGTCGTAGCTGTGGGATGACAGGCATAAGCCACAGCACGCGGCCTAATTTTTGTATTTTTAGTAGAGATGGGGTTTCACCGTGTTAGCCAGGATGGTCTCGAACTCCTGACCTCATGATCCACCCGCCTCGGTCTTACTCCAAGGCCCAGGGGGTGTCTATCAGTGGGATGACCTTGTTTCCCCTCCACGTCTCCTCTCGTGAATAAGATTAAGGTGTGAGGTCACCATCAGGTTCAGGCTCCTTTTGGAGGTCACAAACTGGGGGAGTGAATCTCCTCTCCTTTGCAGGCAGAACACCAAGAAACAAGAACTGGTGACCCGTAGGCAGGCTGGCAGGGGGTGGCCTGTTTCCATGACCCAGGATGGCGCGCCTGACTTCCACTCACCCATAAAGGAGACTGGAGGGGCACGCCCTGCTCACCCCACTCACCGAAGCGCCGGGGGGTGCTCCAGGCACTCGAGAATTCATACATTGTTTCCTGGGCTCTTATTTGCACTGTGTACGTTCCAGGATTGGGTAGCTGGAAGGAGGTTGTGTCTCTGACCTGTGGTTTCAAAGAAAATAAAGAAGGAAAGAGGGGCCGGGTGTAGTGGCTCACGCCTCTCACCTCAGCACTTTGGGAGGCCGAGGCAGGTGGATCACCTGAGGTCAGGAGTTCGAGACCAGCCTGGCCAACGTGGTGAAACCCCGTCTCTACTAAAAATACAAAAATTAGCCAGGTGTGGTGGCGGGCACCTGTCGTCCCAGCTACTCAGGAGGCTGAGGCAGGAGAATCACTGGAACCTGGGAGGTGGAGGTTGCAGTGAGGTGAGATCGCACCACCACACTGCAGCCTGGGTAACAGAGACTGTGTGTCAAAATAAGAAAAGAAAGAAAGAAAGAAAAAGGAAGGAAGGAAGGAAGGAAGGAGAGAAGAGAGAAGGAAAAGAGAAAGAGGAAGAAAGGAAGGAGGGAGGGAAGGAGAAAATAGGAGAGAGGGAGGGAGGGAGGGAAAGAGAAAAGAAAAAAAAGGAAAAGAAAGAAGAAAAGAGGGGCTGGGCGCTATGGTTCATGCCTCTCACCACAGCACATTTGGAGGCTGAGGTGGGAGAATTGTTTAAGCCCAGGAATTTGACACCAGCCTGGGCAACATAGCAAGACCCTATCTTTACTGAGAAAAAAAATGTAAAAATTATCAGACATGGTGACACACGCCTTTGGTCCCAGCTACTGGGGAGGCTGAGGTGGGAGGATACTGTGAGCCTAGGAGTTTGAGACCAGCCTGAACAACAAAACAAGACCCCATCTCTACAAAAAAATTTTTTTGTTTTGTTTTGAGACAGAGTTTCGCTTTTGTGGCCCAGGTTCAAGTGATTCTTCAGCCTCAACCTCCCGAGTAGCTGGAATCACAGGCGTGCACCACCACGACCGGCTAATTTTGTATTTTTAGTAGAGACGGTGTTTCTCCATGTTGGCCAGGCTGGTCTGGAACTCCCGACCTCAGGTGATCCGCCCCCTGCCTCAGCCTCCCAAAGTGCTGGGATTACCGGCATGAACCACCACGCCCAGCCATAACTATTTTATTTTATTCCATTTTATTTTATATTTAATTTAATTCTTTTTATTTTATGTAGTTTGTATTTTATTTTATATTTTATATTTCATTTTATTTTATTTTATATTTTATATTTCATTTTATATTTCTTATGTTATGTTATGTTTTATGTTATATGTTATGTTATGTTATGTTATTTTATTGAGACAGAGTCTCGCTCTGTCGCCCAGGCTGGAGTGCAGTGGCATGATCTTGGCTCACTGCAACCTCCACCTCCCGGGTTCACGCCATTCTCCTGCCTCAGCCTCCCAAGTAGCTGGGACTACAGGTGCCGCCACCTTGCCCGGCTAGTTTTTTGTATTTTTTAGTAGAGATGGGGTTTCACTGTGTTAGCCAGGATGGTCTCGATCTGACCTCGTGGTCCACCCACCTTGGCCTCCCAAAGTGCTAGGATTACCGGCGTGAGCCACCGCACCCAGTCCCAAAGTTTTTTTAAATGAACTGACATGGTGGCAAACGCCTGTGGTTTCAGGTACTCAGGAGGCTGAGGCAGGAAGATCCCTTGAGCTCAGGAGGCAGAGGTTGCAGTGAGCCGTGACTGTGCCACTGACCTCCAGCCTGGGTGACACAGTGGGAGCCTGTCTCAAATTAAAAACCAAAAAGTAGAAGAAAAAACCATTCATATTTGGTGGGTACAAAAGAACGAGGCTGCACTGTGATCCCCCAAACTTCGTATGATACAGTCTTAGCCCCCAGCACCTTTCAATGGGGCCTTATGATGAAATAGTTGTTCATAACAGATGTCATGAAGATGCAAATTGAGATGATGTCATTTTGGATTAGGGTGGGCCCTAAATTCTATGACCAATGTACTTATAAGAAGAGGAGACACGGCCGGGTGCGGTGGCTCACGCCTGTCATCCCAGCGCTTTAGGAGGCTGAGGCGGGCGGATCACCTCAGGTCAGGAGTTCGAGGTCAGCCTGAGCAACAAGGTGAAACCCTGTCTTTACTAAAAATACAAAAAATTAGCCAGGCAAGGTGGCGGGCACCTGTAGTCCCAGCTACTCGGGAGGTTGAGGCAGGAGAATGGGGTGAACCCGGGAGGCGGAGCTTGCAGTGAGCCGAGATCGCACCACTGCACTCCAGCCTGGGCGACAGAGCGAGACTCCGTGTCAAAAAAAAGACACAGATGCAGAGAAAAAGGCCGTGTGGAGACGGAGGCAGAGAGTGGAGTGATGTGGCCACAAGCCCAGGGACCCCTGGAGTCCCCAGGAGCTGGGAGAGGCCGGAAGGATCCCCATTCGTCTGTGAAAATGGACTAATACAGGGGGACAGACAGAGACAGAGATAGAGAAACAGAGACAGAGGGGAGGCAGAGAGGGAGAGACAAAAACAGAGACAGAGAGAAAAGCAGAAACAGAGAGGGACAGAGACAGAGAGAGTGTCACCCAAATCTCATCTTAAATTCTAGCTCCCATAATTCCGACGTGTTGTGCGAGGGACTGAGTGGGAGAGAATTGAATCATGGGGGCAGTCTCCCCCATACTGTTCTCAGGGTAGCGAATACGTCTCATGAGATCTGATGGTTTAATAAGGGAAACCCTTTCTCTTGCCTCTCTTTTTTTTTTTTTTTTTTTGTCTCCAGACATAGTTTTGCTGTCACCCAGGCTGGAGTGCAGTGGCGCGATCTCAGCTCACTGCAACCTCTGCCTCCCGGGTTCACGCCATTCTCCTGCCTCAGCCTCCTGAGTAGCTGCGACTACAGGCGCCCACCACCTCGCCTGGCTAGTATTTGTATTTTTAGTAGAGACGGGATTTCACCATGTTGGCCAGACTGGTCTCGAACTCCTGACCTCAGGTGATCCGCCGGCCTCGGCAGTTGTTGTAAAAAATCTTGTCTTGGCCGCTGCCTTGTAAGACATGCCTCTGCTCCTTCTTCACCTTTTGCCATGGTTGTGAGGCCTCCCCAGCCACGTGGAACTGTGAGTGCATGAACCGTCTTTTGTTTATAAATTACCAGGTCTTGAGTATGTCTTTATCAGCAGTGTGACATGGACTAATACAGGGGGACAGACAGGGAGAGACAAAGACAATCACAGACAGAGAATGGGAGAGAGAAAGGGAGAAAGAGACAGGGAGAGAACTAGAAAGATAAAGAGAGGGGCTGGGCGCGATGGCTCACGCCTGTTATCCCAGCATTTTGGGAGGCCAAGGCGGGTGGATTGCCTGAGGTCAGGAGTTCGAGACCAGCCTGGCCAACATAGTGAAACCGTATCTGTATTAAAAATACAGAAAAAAAGTTAGCTGGGCATGGCGGCGAGTTCCTGTAATCCCAGCTACTTGGGAGGCTGAGGGAGTAGATTTGCTTAAACCCGGGAGGCAGGGGTTGCAGCGAGCCGAGATCGTGCCACCGCACTCCAGCCTAGGCAACAAGAGCAAAACTCCGTTTCAAAAAGAAACATGAAGAGAGGGAGGGAGAAAGGGAGAGAGATACAGAGACAGACTGGGAGAGGGGGAGACACAGATAAGGAGAGAGATAAAGAGAGGGAGGGAGAATGAAAGAGGGAGAGACAGACACAGACGGGGACAGTGGGAGATAGAGACGGAGAGAGAGAAAGAGGGAGGGAGAAAGGGAGATACAGAGACAGACAGAGAGAGAGGGGGAGATAGAGATAGGCAGAGAGAGGGAGGGAGGGAGAAAAGGAGAGAGATACAGAGACGGGGAGGGAGACAGAGATGAGAAAGAGACAAAGAGAGAAAGGGAGAGATTCAGAGACACCGAGAGAGAGAGAGGGAAACAGATGGACAGAGGGAGAAGGGACATGACAATGCCGTGGTCCGGCTGTTTGTTCCTCCAGATCCCAGGCAGGGGCTGGTGGAGGGTCCCCTGTGTGAGGTGCTCGTCTGAGGCCTGGGCCACCTGTCTGTCAGTGCTTGTCTCTGCTGGGTAGAGCTATGGTTTGGTAGCTCCCTCCTGCTGGACTGCGGCTGCCTGGCCCAGGGTAAGGCATGTGGGGCAAATGGGTGGACCTTGTTTGGACGGCGCCTGGCCAGCCACAGCGTCTGGCTCACACCTCGGGAGGGGTCATTCCTGACTCTGCCTTTTCCCGTCCCTCAATTTGGGGATGGGCAATATCCCAATTTTGCAAGATTGCAGTAAGGGTGACACCCAGAGCCTGTCAAATGAAAGCCACTGAACTGTGACTAATAATATTATTATGTAATTATATATAATTATATATTATATATTTATATATATACAATTTATATATAGATGTATATTATAATTATGTATAATATATTAAACAATTATATATTATAAATATATATAATATATAAATTATAAATATATATGATATACAATATATAACAATTGTATACATAATTATATATAAGTATATAATATATAATATAAATATATAATATATAGATGTTATATGTTATATATGGCAGACAGCAACACTCCATCTCAAAAATATAGAATATATATGTGATGTATATGTGTTATATATTATATATGTTATATATATATATAACATTGTGTATTATATATCACATATTATATAATATATGATAAATAATATAATTCTATATTATATCACATATAATATATAATACAATATATAATATATACATAATTATATATAACATATATAATATATAGCATATATTATATGTTGTGTGTTATCTAATACATTATATGTAATATATATAATTATATATTGTAATAAATAGCATATAATAAAAATATTAATATAAAAATTAATCGTATTATTAATAATAATAATAAAACTCACCCTTTGCAATGTCAAGTGCAGCGTCTGGGGGTAGGGAACACTCACCTGTTCTGTCCTTACAGGTCATTCTCTGCAAAAGACAAAAGCAAACAAACTTTTGAGTGTCTGGAGCCTCCTGACAGCCTCCTCCTTCCAAACAAACAAGACTCTCAGACTTCCTTATGCAAATTTCTGCAGTCAGCTTGAATGTCCTCAGAAAATGATTTTCTTTTCTATTGCATTGTCAGGTTGCAGATTTTCTGAACTTTTATGCTCTGCTTCCTTTTAAACATAAGTTTCAATTCCAAACCATAACATAAAACTGAATGCTTTTAGAGCACCCAAGTCACATCTTAAACACTTTGCTGCTTAGAAATTTCTTCCACCAGATACCCTAAATCATCTCTCTCAAGTTCAAGGTTCTACAGATCTCTAGGGCAGGGGCAAAATGCTGCCAGACTCTTTGTTAAAGCATAGCAAGAATCACCTTTGGTCCACTTCCCAATAAGTTCCTCATCTCCATCTGAGACCACCTCGCCTGGAC